>JAVSBS010010042.1:0-41765 GCA_033124195.1 Coracias cyanogaster | reverse complement strand
GGATATTAGGAGGAAATTCTTCACTGAGAGGGTGGTTAGGCAGTGGAACAGGCTGCCCAGGGAGGTGGTGGAGTCACTATCCCTGGAGGTGTTTAAAGAACGAATAGATGCGGTGCTTGAGGAGATGGTGTAGTGGTTAGAGAGACGCTAGGACAAAGGTTGGACTTGATGACCCTGGAGGTCCTTTCCAACCATAATACTTCTGTGATTCTGTGATTTTCCCCCTGTACTCAGCACTGGTGAGGTGGCACCTCAAATAACAGGCTCAGTTTTGGGCCCCTCACTACAAGAAAGACATTGAGGTGCTGGAGTGTGTCCAAAGAAGAGCAACAAAGTTTGTGAAGGGTCTATAGAACAAGTCTTAGGAGAAGCAGCTGAGGGAACTGGGTTTACTTAGTCTGGAGAAAAGGAGGCTGAGGGGAGACCTCTCTACAACTAGCTGCAAGAAGGCTGTAGTGAGGTGGGAGTTGGTCTCTTTTCCCAAGTAACAAGTGATAGGACAAGAGGAAACAGCCTCAACTTGTGCCAAGGGAAATTTAGATTATATGTTAGGAAAAATTTATTCACAGAAAGGGTTGTGTGAAAGCATTGGATCAGGCTGTTCAGAGAAGTGGTGGAGTCACCATCCCTAGAGGTATTTAAAAGATGGGTAGATGTGGCACTTAAGGACTTTGGTTAGCGAGACTTGACAGTGTTAGGTTTAGTGTTGGATTAAATGATCTTAAAGGTACTTTCCAACCTAAATGATTCTATGATACTACGATTCACTACAAATAGAGACTAAAAAATGATTCAGCCTATGAGGTTCCAAAATCCAGCTATACAAAACTACTGACTGATAAAATAGAACTACTTCTCTCTTTCTTCTACTGGCTTATCTGGCATATTTCTGATTTTGTAATAACAGCAAGACCCATTACTACAGCAGTTTTGTAGTTAAAAAGTGTTTATACTGAGATGTTACAGTATTAAATTAAATGTTTTAATGTCTATACAGTTACAACACAGCCTTGGGATAAATGCCAAAGTGACAGTGTTTAAAGACAAACTTATTTAAACTTGCTTAAAGATACTTTCCCTTGAACAGGCATTTTATCAGTCCATCATGTCCAACTTTCTGAGCAATATGCAGGTTATCTGGAACTACAGACTACAGCAGCTGGAACTATATGGAAAGCGCATAGATGTGAATAGACATTAGTAAAATTTATCAACTTCAGGCAGAAAAGTTCATTAATCTTTTTGAAAGTCCATGCTTCTACTGCTCAGAGATACTGTGACATCTTTCAATTTAGAAACCAGAAAAAGAGATCAAAGAGAAAAGGTGTTGCAATATATCTCACTGGTCAAAACTTCACCCATCTGAACAGGACAACTTGCAATAAAATAATTTGCTCCTTTCCAAGCCAGGAAAAAATTACCAAGTTTATCTGGGAGGGGTGAGGGATGAGGCTTGTTTGTTTGCTTGTTTTTACAGTCCATCACCATTTAATCTTCAGACTAAAATATGCTTGCTTCCCAAAATAGACGACAAAATAGATGACATTTACTGAAACAGACTAGGAACAAAAATCTCTGCACCGGTTCTACAAAAGGTGAATCAACCACTAAGCTTCACACTCCAACATCTAAAAAGAAACAAGATCTGATAGAGGAAAGAACACAGTTAAATACATGAGTTGTTCTGGTGTGGTGAGTACTATCAGGAACGACAGAATGAAAACACACCTGCTGATCTTTGTGAGTATTTTTAAAGCACAACATGGTGAATGAATATTTCATTGCTTCACTGATAAAAAAAAAGATTAAGAATGAGAAAAAGTATTGACTTTGTAGCGAAAATCATTCAGTGTACTACAGTTCATCTGCAGACTCAAAGGGTCCTGCCTCCGTTCAGAGGCACACCGTGCCTCTGCTGTTTCCTCACTCTCCCTCTCAGACACAACCGAGTAGCATCTCATGCTCCTCAGCAGTTTCTCCTGTGGATACTCTCAGGTGACAAGTTCCGCCATCTCCAGCTCATTTCTAAGGAAACATGCGTGGTTCTGCCACGTTAAGCCAGTATTCCTGAGCTGCACATTCCCTTTGAGTCATGGTATCTGACAGCACACCAGTATTCACTCATGCAGCTCCTTCTCTCTTAGGAACCTGGAGTCACTTGCAGACTTAAGTGATTCAAAGACACTTTCTTAAAAGCAAGGGCATTAAATATTCATCTAAAATGCATTTCTGTCAAAAAAAAAAGCGTAATACAACAGAAATGAAATGGATGTTACATAACACTTTACCTAACTCGACAAAATTTGTTAAATCTTACTGAAGAAAGAACCTATTCCTACTGGGAAAAGACAAGACTTATTTTGAAGCCGCCTCTGAATTTCCAGGCTCAGATACTTGGCAGAGAGAGAATCTGATTCTTCACAACTGGGAGCTCAGTTTCTGATGCTGCTCTTTATCAGAACTATTGCCTTGCTTTGTTTTTGTTTTTCCAACAGCCTCACCAGAAGACTCATCCCCTCTTTGTGTTCCTATCACATATCTTAGCTGCTTAATATCGTAGCTGCTTAATACTGTAGGTTTAACAGTTTTAGGTTTACAGTAGGTTTAACAACGCCTGATAAATTCCAAGACTCTGACAGATGTTACCAGAACCTATTTACATTTACAGAAACTGAGGCAAAGGAAATGAAATCATTTCATAGTGTTATAGAATGCTTTGGGTTGAAAGGGATCTTTAAAGGTCATCTAGGCCAACACCTCTCCAGAGAGCAAGGACATCTTCAACTTGATCAGGTTGCTCAGTTTTATTTTTTATTTATTTTATATGTTCAAATCCTTTATGGAGTTAAGAACCACAGCCTGGAGGACAATTCTGACCTAGTGAGTCTCTTGGGGCAGCTCTCAGCTGAGCTAGGTTTTCATGGTTCCAGTGAGTTCATCAGCGCTACTGTCAAACGTCTTTGCCAAGAATATTGGGATGAGTGGATAAGCAGCAATTTCTACTAATGGGGCATCAAATCCCAGTCCCCTAAGAGACTTTTGACAGATAACTTCTGTCTCTCTCCTGACTTTATATGAAGAGAACATTTGACACATCAGTGGCTGCTGCCTTGCTACATCTAGGAGAAAACAAAAATAGAATATGCTGTAGTCTGCTTGCCTACTATAATCAAACAGCATAGTACTAAGTTGTCAGGAGATACAGGAAACCAACTCTGTTCTCACATAGGCCAATCCCAGAGTAGCCATTTCTGAAGTTAAAAGAATGACCTTCAGCTCCCCAGCACTGCTGAATTTGCCTGGTCATACATAAAGTTTATTATTCCTGTCTTGAATATATTGTCCCTTTTTTATGCTGTCTTTTCTCAAAATAAAAAAAAAAAGCTTGGACTAAAAGTATTAAAAATGCTGGGTGAATCTGTATTGCAGTTTTTCTCATGACTTTTAATCCATGGACATCGTTAATTTCTCAATGTTCTTTCTTTTTTTTCCCACTAAAAGTATTTTGTGGATGTCTTTACCAGTTAAAGACCTGGTGAATAAATAAAACAGTCTGCGTTCTTTCACATGTGGCAATATGGAGTATATGGCAAATTCTAGCAAGACCAAATCCCAGCATGCATAAATCTGAATTAATTCTGTTTAACTTTCCTAATAAATTAGGAATCTATGCTGATCAAGATAAAAACAGAAAGAACTGAGATGACATCAATTTTGCCACAAATGCACAGAACTGCTTTCGTCTGATGAATCATGTATTTTTGTTTTCCAGGAAATTTTTAAACTTTCCTTTTAAATTCGTCCCTCCACCATTAACGCTACTGTCTACTTGCTGATCAGAAGCCCTTGCCTTCGTCAAGTCCCATGATGCCAGGACACAGACAGACAGGACAGCTAAGGGTGCCAGACTCTCTGGTCCACAGACCAATCACTCACATCAGCTTGACACCAGAGTCTTCTCCTCTAGCATTGTATGAAGTCTGTATTTGCATTGCATCTGAGAACATATCTGTATCTGCACTATGCAGATTGCAAGGTGAATCTAGACTCAAGAAGGGGTTCAGATGAGTGCTGGAGGCAGTGAAGATGTTAATTATGTTCCTAATAAGGAGAGCCTGGATGACTCATGCCAAGAGCCTTTGAGAAATGTAATTTATCAGTTTCAAGGCTGACCTTTGATTCAATGGTGTTTACCACAACAAATTTTCCACGACAGTGGTCTGTTAGATATTTAATCTACCAGGAGTTACACATGACTAGCCTGAAGCATACACATCAGTAAAACAAGTCAATAATACATTGATAATATGTCTTAAGCAATATAGATATACTTGATTACTGTATGATTTTAGCATATAAATTATTTAACAGCTTGCTTTTCTAATTCGATACAAGAGATTGGATGGATGTGTGGAAAGAAAAGAAATGCAGGATGTGAAGGGTATGCAAATACATGGAATGTAAGGACACCCATTTTGTGAAGAGATCTGGTCAATGGTTGTCCAGCACATAAACAGAGATGAGATGGGAAAAGTAATAAACCACACTTATGTATGCAAACCCTATACAACAAGAGATGATACCAAGGTTTGCGAGGTCACTGTTTGATGGTATGCTGAAGGACAGAAGCTTGGAGAGGTTCAGTCTGAGCTTTGTTAAGTGCTAAGGGGAGTGGGACACATAAGGAGGAATGAATGACAAGGTTATCATGGGTCCTATGGGAAGGATGGGATGCTTTCAAGGGATTGTGGCAATTTGTAAAATTTACGGGGTGTTAAGCAGAAGGGCAAAGGTAGGAAATCCAAATACATGGGGGAGGAGCGCTGCTTTGTGTACATGAGGTACCTGTGCAGGCACTGTTCTTACGTTTGTGTTGATCTGTTGTGTGAGCTAAGCTTCTTTAACATATGTACCTATCAAAATTAATAGGGATGCTTTTATTTCTAGGATGATCCCTATGTGATTAATTTCTCATTCATTTATTGTATTGGTTTTGTAGATACATAATTTAGGTTAGTATATACTACACTAAACTTGAAATTTTAACCAGGTTACATGTTCAGCCTTATATCATGTTTACTGAAGGATACAGAACAAGAGGAATCACCAGCTGGCTTGTTAAGCTAAGCTTGTTTAACAGAGAAGTGCCCACCTTCTGATTCAATGCCATAACATGTCCTGCTCCATTTCAAGCAGCAGTTAAGAGTTTGGTCCTGATCACTCTGAAGACTAGTAACACTGATCCCACAGATGGGAGGAGATGGTTCACACAGCATTCAAACACTGCACTTATATAAAGGATATGTTGGAATCATAGGATCAAATACAGAACTCCATTAAAAAAAGAATCCAGAGACCTCTCCCAAGGTATATTTAGCTCCCTTTGGGAAAGACGTCTGGATCTACAGCTCTCAATATATTCTCCTTGCTTTGTCGTACACTGGTTAAATATAAGCTTTACTGGTTTTATCTGGTCAAAGGATACTTTTTGTGCTCTAAAAAGAACAGACAGAAGGACAATTTATGAACATGGGACCCTTAAGGAAAAAAAAAAAAAAAAGAGTAAGTATTGTAGGAAGTATTGCTGTCTTCTTCATTTACCTTTTACTTTTCATGACAAATGCATGCCAAAGCTTGCACAAATAGTAACACAGCTTGAATCTGAATTATTGTCAGATGTAAGCAGTAACAGCATTACAGTCCATGACCTTCATTGACAAAACATGCTACCTGTCACTGATTCAGCACAGAAGCCACGCTGTTCCTCCAGGCTCTGTTTAAACTCAAAAAATCAGATGTGAAAACCTGACTGGGTCCCCATCCCCTGGGGATGGGGAAGGTTTGCCTGAAAAGTGAGGATAACCAGCACTGTCAAATGAGCAGAATTCATGCTGTGACTTACAATCAAAAGCATTATTTTCTCACATTTAGAAGGATGGATAACTTCTCAAATGTGAATAAAATATAGACGAGGGATCTTTCTTCGTACCAAGGTATGAGAAAACTGGCTCTGGCATGTGGCTGTTGCTCATGGCTTCGCAAGAGCAGAAGCAATGTCAAAGTAAACAGACGTTTGCTGTTTTGACTATTACTATGGTTTTGAACTCTGTTTTGAAATAAAAATTATTCTATTCCTTCCAGCAGTGAAGAAAAGCAAAACCCTTTCTTTCAATCACTGCGTATGGAAATTGCCTCTTCCATCCCTGGGAAAGGTGTAAAAATCAGAGCTAGGGATAGAAAAAGGAAGAAAAGTGAAGCTTCAAGTTTTAAACAGTTTAGCCAAAGACTGTTAGATAATGAATTATTCCAACACAGCCTAAAAATACTGCTGTGATAGAAACCAAAACACCCTTACTCTTCTATTTATATGCAGCAAGTGGGTATCCGAGATATTGTTCAAATTTTTGCCAGTAGGTATAACTGGAACATCCTCTTCTGCATTTAATTCTGACTACCCTGCCTTACAGAGTAAAATATAATGGAAACAGATGAGGATTAAGAATAGGTGACAAAAACTGTTAAGAGACTGACAGAGTGATAAAGTATGTTTCTGAAATAACACAATCTCCTCCTCCCAATAAGACATTAAGCATTCCACTATTAACAATTCCATAGTCCTAAATTAAAAAATTAATTCATGGCTAAATGCTTACTTTCCACATTTTTCTTAATAATCACTTTTGAATAACTCTTCATCCAAAGGCCTTGAAGGAAATCAAACAACAATCAAGCCTTTCTAGACATCACAGATATTAATTGCCAGCTTAATTGACATAATACACTGTATCATCCACCACTTCTTCTGTGACATTTCCATTATTAAGAAAGCATGTTTCAATATGTCAAAATACAAGTGTTTAAACACATGCAATTATTTTTAATGCCATTGTGTTACATACAGAACAGAAGTAAAAAATAATGGGCTGCTAGCACAGGTGATGATATCCAATAAACCCCAGATTGAAAGGTTAATTCAATTTAAGTCTGCTTCTGGAAATTTGGCCGTGAAGTTATTACATTTCTAGACTTTTCAACTGCAATTTCAAATCTTCTCCATGAGACCTCTTTGTTACTTATCTTCATCTTGTTTACGTTACTAAAATGACTTTCATCTAAGAGCGAAAAACTTACTATCTTTCAAAGAAGTGTTTGGAAGATGGGCAGTGTCATTGCTAGCTAGTTTCAGTGGGCTGATTCCTGAAACTTAAAATGGATGTGAAGAGAAGAAAGAACAGAATATGGGAATAGTATTTAATACAATATGTCTCTTAAGATAAACATACTAGTTCAAACTTTGATTCCTCTCTACTATTTCTTCCACCATGCCTATGGAACAGCAGGTAGACAATACAAAATCTGTACGTTGCAATCACACACGAGATTTATTACAGACAAATTTCTCTGTAACATCATAGGGTAATTTAGTCTCATTAGCAAAGTAATTTGCTACAGGTTTAAAAAAGTGCTGAGCAATTTTAGCTTAAAATAGAGTGGAATGTTATGGAAATTGCTGCATTAGCTCTGAAGTCTAATTTGTTTAATGAATCTAAAGCAAGTTTGGATCTAGATCCCGTCTAAGAATGGTTCTGTCATGAGGACTTGTTAGATCAGACATGAAGGCAACATTCAAGGTCAATATTCAAGGATCATCTCCTCCAAGCCCAGGAGCGATGCACCTCAAAAAAAGGGGAAGGCAGGCAAGAATGCCAGGAGGCCTGCATGGATGAACAAGGAGCTTCCTAGACACACTTAGGTGCAGAAATAAATTCTACAGAGAGTGGAAGCAAGGACAGGTGGCCTGGGAGGAATACAAAGTTGTATGAGCAGCCAGGGATCAGGTCAGGAAAGTTAAAGACCAGATAGAGTTACATCTGGCCAGAGACATCAAAGGTAACAAGAAAAACTTCTACAGGTATGTCAGTGATAAAAGGAGGGCTAGAGAAGATGTGGACCCTCTCTGGAGGGAAACAGGAAACCAAGTCATGAGGGATATGGAGAAGGCTGAGGTACTCAATGACTACTTTACCTCAGTTCTCACCAGCAAGGTCTCTAGCCACACTGCCCAAGTTGCAGGGGGCAAAGGCAGGGGACTGGGAAAAGGAAGATCCATACATCGTAAGTGAAAATAAGGTTTGAGATCATCTAAAGAACCGGAAGTTGTCCAAGCCATGGGACCTGACAAGATCCATCTGTGTGTCCTGAGGGAACTGGCAGATGTAGTTGCTAAGCCATCATATTTGAGAAGTCATGGCAGGCTGGTGAAATTCCCACTGACTGGAAAAAAGGAAACATAGCCCCCATTTCAAAAAGGGTGAAAAGGAAGACCCGGGGGACTACAGGCCAGTCAGTCTCACCTCTGTAGCCAGCAAGATCATGGAGCAGATCCTCCGGAAGGCTCTGCTAAGGCACATGGGAAATGAGGAGATGATTGGTGGCAACCAACATGGCAAACACGGTGGCCTTTTATGATGGAGTCACAGTATTGGTGGATAAGGAAAGAGCAACTGGCATCATCTGCCTGGACTTCTGCAAGGCATTTGACACCATCCCACATCACAACCTGGTCACTAAATGGGAAAGAGATTATTTGATGGATGGGCCACTCAGTAGACTGGCTGGATGGTCGTACTCAAACAGCTGTGGTCAATGGCTCTGTGTCCAAGTGGAGACCAGTGAGGAGTAGAGTTCCTCAGCGTATCAGTACTGGGACTGGTGCTGTTTAACATCTTTGTTGGTGACATGGAGAGTGGAATCAAGCACACCCTCAGCAAGTTTGCTGATGACACCAAGCTGTGTGGTACAGTCAACACGCTGGAGGGAAGGGATGCCATCCAGAGGGACTTTGACAGGCTTGAGATGTGTGCCCACGACAACCTCATGAATTTCAACAAGGCCAAGTGCAAGGTCCTGCACCTGGACTGGGGCAATCCCAAGCACAAATACAGGCTGGGAAATGAGTGGATTGAGAGCAGTCCTGAGGAGAAAGACTAGTGCTGGTTGATGAAGAGCTCAACATGAGCCAACAATGTGCAGGTGCAGCCCAGAAGGCCAACCGTATGCTGCTGCTGCATCAAAAGAAGCATGGCCAGCAGGTCAAGGGAGGTGATTCTGCCCCTTTACTCTGGTGAGACCCCACCTGGAGTACTGCATCCAGCTCTGGAGCCCCCAGCATAGGAAGGACATGGACCTGTTGGACTGTCTCCATAGGAGGGCCACAAGGATGATCAGAAGGCTGGAACAGCTCTCCTATGAGGACAGGCTGAGAGAGTTGCGGTTTTTCATCCTGGAGAAGACTCAGGGGAGACCTTATTGTGGCCTTCCAGTACACAAAGAGGGTCTACAAGAAAGCTGGGCAGGGACTTTTTACAAGCACCCGTAGCGACAGGATAAGGGGTAATGGGTTCAAGCTGGAAGAGGGGAGATTTGGATCATAACTTAGGAGGAAGTTCTTCACTATGAAGGTGGCAAGACACTGGAGGAAGTTGTGAATGTCCCCTCCCTGGAAGTGTTCAAGACCTGGTTGGATGAGGCCTTGAGCAACCTGGTTTCATGGGAGGTGTCCCTGCCCATGGCAGGTAGGTTGGAACTAGATGATCTTTAATTTCTCTTCTAACCCAAACCATTCTATGATAAAGCTGTGAACAGGCATAATTAAATAAATTCAACCTCTGGTACATATACAATGTTCTGCTTTAAGTTAAACAAGAATTGCTCCTGGTGTGTTAAAGTGCAGCGGGTGGAGAAGGATGGGGATCTTTTTTCTGTGTCCATAGAAATCAAGAGGGTGTTTGGAGGAATGTTTGTTTGACACATGAGGATGCACAGCACAAGGTCAATACTCAGAAGCTTTTCTACCTGGAGTGGATATTCTATTTCAATAACCGAGTGTATACATGTGTTTTTTCCTGTGCCTTGTAAATGACCTCTTTAGATCCTGGGATCTAAACACAGACTCAGAAGCATGTGCTGAGCAGGAGGAGAGTCAAAATCATGTTATAAAATTGCTGTGGAAAGGTACACATAAACTGCTCTCTCAGTCAGTGAGCCTTAATGCATTCTGCACTGTGATACATCTTGTGTTTTTCATGCTTGGTAGGAAAGTTATGCCTAATCTAAATAAGGTTTTAGCATGATTTTATTTTTTTACTAAAAAAACCAAAACTCTGGCTGGGTGTAAGTTACCTATGATAGTAAACGCTAATACTCTTAAAAACCATTATGTTTTTACTCTGACACAAGCATCCCATTCTAAATCTAAACACTGAGCATTAATGGGATCATCCAAATAACACTCCTAACTGCTGGTGTAGAGCTGACATAAAGTACTTGTCTGATGGGGAAGGTATCAGAAAAGCGATTTCCAATCCCACTGTTAAAAGCAGCATCTCCTAAAATGAACTGATCAGCAGTGACCTGCATTAATAAAGCTCCTCAGCCTTTGAATCGCTGGGGGTATAAACTAACACTGAGGAACACACACAAATTAAGTAATAACAACACCTTCTAAGGGCTTTTTTTCCTGATTTTAATTCAGAGTCTTTCCTTTTCAAAACAGTCCAAAAAAGCACAATACTAAAAGAGGTGCAGCAGTGTGCACTTCATAGGTAATGCAACAGTAATACTAATTTAGGAAACAAAAGACACTGGCATGACTGAAGCCCTGAACTAGTACTGTCTGAAGTTAAATAAAAAATGATGAACACCACCAAGGGTTTGGATCATTTACTTTCTGTTATTTAAAAATAATTAAGCACCTATTTGAGAATGAAGGATTACATTTATTATTGGGGGGGGGGAAGATCAACATACATACTTCACCTAAGGACATCCTGGTATTCTTATAACTGGAGTCCTAGTAAAGTTAAACAGGACACAGAAAATTCAACATTTTTTTTCTATGTAAAGAAAAAGTCAGTTTTTTAGATAAATGCAGTAGGTCAGTACTTCAGACATTCTAACAGTAACAAAGGACATAAACTTAGTGTTAGCTGAAAATTTCTGAAGATGTAGTTAAATAAATTCTTTTAAGTATATTATTAGTGGGATTTACTCAATGTGAACACAAATACCATCTTGGAACAAGGTGGTCATGGGTAAGACCACAGAAAAATCATTTTTTCCCCTCATTTAAGCCCAAACAACAGAACAACTCTATCTGGCACTTCAGCTCAAATTGGAAATTCAAAAACACCCTTTTTTGATGGTTGTTGTAGCTATCTCAGATAGTTTGTCTCTCAGAATAAAAACCATGCCACTTCTCAGATTAAAAATACATTTACTATTTACTAGATCAAGCCTCGTGCTGACCCCCAATGACCTCTGCTCCCACGACACTCTGCTGCTGTAACAGATGTATTATGCTCCAAAGAATCTCTCAGTCATAGGAGAATTTTCTGTCTTAAAACTTAAGTATTTAGGGAACCAGCTACTGCCTCAAAAGCTAATGAATGCATTCTCACGACGTCCGTCTTTGGTAGGAAGTTTTACTAATAGAAACTCAGGCACATAAAATGAAATTATTTGCCTAAAGTCACAAAGGTGGGCTGTGGCACAGCTTCGAGGACTGTAATTTAAGAGTTCCAGTGCAAAGCTGCACTGCAGGCTCTTTCCTCCATCACCCCACTTACGTGACTATTACAAATGGTGTAAGAGTTAGCACAAGTAAACCTGCTTCTGCCTCACCCCAAACCCTGTAACCCTTTTGTGCATGGAGTAAGGAGTGCGTCCCTTTCTCAGGGGCCTTGCTTGGTTAACCGTGTGCCTGCAGCATGTCTGGGGAAGACAACAGCCAGATCCGGCAGTGCTGCTGACCCAGGTGGGCACTGTTCCTAACCCTCTCCACCAACTGTGGTAGCAGCAACAGCTCAAATATAAGGGGCTGATTCAGACCTACTGGACCATTTATCATTTTTGCAGGAACTACGTTTTATGTATGTTAAATGTTGCTTACCCTGGGCATTGCAACCGGTATTTCTTATACAGATAAGTATGCAGGAACAAATCAAATATCTTTGTGAAACTAAACCCCATTACTCCATTCCAAATAACTTTTCAAGCTGTATCTCACAGATCTAATGCATTTCCACATCCACCTGAATCAAGATCTCTACAAGGTACCAACCTTAGAAACGTCAGCCATTTATCAGTAAGTAGTACCTTTCTGGGGTGAGGAGAAGGAGCGAATCTGGCCCAGGACCAGTTAAAAAATGTACAAAACTTCGGAATTTCGAAATGGATAATTTAAAAAAAATCTTGTTTTCAATTGTCTTCTCTTTTTCTTTTATTCCTTATGTGCTATGAGTCATACTCTTGAGTTATACCAGTGTAAACCCTAGAAGAGCAGGATTTACATCAGCAGCATTGCTCTAAGTTTATTCTGAGATTACAGTAAAGACTCTGGTTCCAGCAGCTTCAAATAGTTTTCTGCAGAGGCTGGATAGACAGGTAGGCATTTTAATTTTAGAGCCTTAGGTGTCCTTACGCCTCTACAAACCTGTGCCTTCTGCTAACACTTGGTAGCTTAGTAACAGCCATCTCTTTGTATTTTTTAATACATTTTAGAGATCATCTGATGGTCTTTTCCTTAGAAGCTTCATTTGGCATGGTCTTTTTATCAGGACTACAATTCACCTTATTGAAATAATTCTGCTGCTAACCTTTTCAGTACAGGTATGTTGAGAAAATATCAAATCAGAGATATTGATATTGATCTGGGTTATTTTATTTCTATATATACTGTGCAAAGTTTTATCATGGCTTGCTGGATGATGAGAACAGTAATAAAAAATATGCTCTATAATAGGAAAGTAATGCTCTGCATTCACATCAGCCTTATAAATCAGAGAGGCAATTGGCAAAAGAGATATGAATAGAAAAGAATCCATGGCACATATAGTAGAACATTATACCGCTTGAAAAAGTTGCAAATATATTTACTATCCATTCAAAATGTGGGAAAATCATATTACTTATGTCAAATGACACTGTCTTTCAGTGTGTATAACATTTCCTCCCCTATTAACTAATACTTTCAAATACAAAAGATACAGCTTTTACAAATGCTTTAATACAACCGGGACATTTTGTGCTTCAGACCAGTGGAGAGAGATCCACAACAGCGCAACGTTCTTCCTGCATCTGCTGCATGCCATAGAACGTGGCACAAAGGCATTCATCTTGCACACATAATACTGATTTTTTTTTTTCTCTCCTCCTAACTGTGTGAAAAGCATTATCACCAGATGTTCACATCTGCATTTTCTGGCTAATTGAATTTATTGACTAAAATTCTCTTCTATATGCCTCATTCAGAGGCAAACTCTTGTCTGTCCAGAGCTGAATAAGACAGAAACCTTTAGCTAGTATTCCCATCTCTTGCGAGGCAAACACAGCTAAACAGGAGGTCTAGGCAGGTTTTGCTCATGACCTCACTCACCTCCTTCAGCCCAGAAGGCGGCCAGTGCCAGGCCTCTAAACAGCAGCAAAACAGAGGTCAAACTTCGTATCCCAAAGATGTATGCAGACACTGCTAAGTTTGCAGTGTAGTGCATAAACAGGATAGTCCAGACAACAACAGCAAAGCTGCAATCATCCATATGGAGTATGGACAGTCGTTAATGAAAAAAAAAACAACTGGCCAACTATAGAAAAATGTATCTTAAAGAGGAAATTCTGGGAAGAATGAGAAAAACTTTGCCCATTTGGCTACTCCCTGGAGAGGGAATAACTGCATGGTGGAGGGTGAAGGAACATGAGAGCAGTGTAAAGCAATGTGTGGAGTAAAAATACCAATACATATTCTCAATATTAAGACCACCACTTTGCAAAATAATAATGTTTTCAGTCACTTTGTAAATTTGTTCAATTCAGTCAGTCTCTTTGTGAGTTGAGAATGATGTCATATTACAAAATGACTGAAAACAACAGGAAGGCAGCAAGTAAAATGCCCAATCTTTGCTTAACTAGCATTAGCTCAGAAAAAAAACCAACCATAACTAGATGCTCTATGACATTTATGAAATAATATACTCTTGTTTGTTTATTTTTAAAACCATGTCCCTTTACAGGACTGACACTTATTTCCCAGTGGAGGCTATTTTTTGAAAGCAATAATTTTGAAATGTGAATGCAATAAACCCAAAGCATTAATCAAGATCCTTAGAAGACCAAAGGACTAAAAGACAAGAACTGGCCCTTGCAATCTGCCATTACTTTGCTGTGCAGTCTACAGGTAACATTCTAACTCCTCAATATCCTCTTTTAACCAAATGTTACTCCTGTGGGGCTTGTCATTAATTCATTTATTGAACAACTGTAATATTTTCCTAATCTTGCATAAAGTGAAATACATGCCAGGGTATAGTAAATCATTGTTATAATTCAGGCAAAGTATCCTGATGATATAACAAAAAATAACCATGGTTAAATGACCCCAGAGGGATCCCAGAATGTAAAATGCCACTCCTTCTGTGCCACAAAGCACAGATTGTGGGAACACTGCACAACACTCAGTGACATTCATTAAACCTTAGTCTTAATAAATGTAAAGACTGTGCACAAAACAAAGACATGAACTCTATCATCAGAAGAGATAAATGTCATAAAATGCGTAAGTGCATAAATTAGATGGTGAAACTGAACGGAGAAATGCATTCAGAAATGCTTTTGAAAGCAAGCCTTTCAGTTCAAGACTTAATTCCTTGATAGAATGTGGGCTTTTATGCTTTTTTTTTAAAAAAAAAAGGTAGTTAAAAGGCCAATTATTTTATAGTTAACTATGTTTCTGGAATTTATTAGCAAAGCAAAGAAAATTTAATAAACCAGACTGATATATTCTGATAAATGCTATTTAGTAACTCAGTGTTGGGACTCTAGACTGGGAGAGAAATTGAATTACAATACTTCAATGGAATGAAGTGAATGGAAGTGTGGTTTTTATTAGTATTACTCTAAATAATAATGTTTTAGGACCATTAAGAGTGTAAGTGGTCTTAACAACACTGTTAACATAGACCACTGTGTCAAGACCAATGCAGCCATTACTGCCTCATCTGTTTTAGTAAGTATTAAAGGGGGAATATGTTCACCCATGGTCATGTATTATAGGCAATGAATTAGTGCTTCTTTGATTCACAGAATTTAAACTAAAGGAGAAGAGAGGGTATCACGGAGATCGCATAAAGAGACATCCAAAAGAGATGTATTAGACACTTCAAACTAGCACAAACTATCGAATAAGTTACTGAAATGCTATTGAATATACTCTCTTGCACACCTGTCAATAGGGAAGGTCTTGAAGTGCAGAAACAGGCTATTTACACCTGCCTGCCTTAACACAAAAATACATCTCAAGCCACTGACTGATGGAATAAATAAAATGGAAGGGAGCAGAGAGATTATAAGAGGTTACAGAAGTCTGAAGATGGGATAAAACGGGGCTGATTTAAAAAGAAAAAAAAAAAGCAGCAGCAATAGCAGAAAACAAAGGTTGCTTTCAAAAAGTCTTCTCCCATAGAAAGAAGGTGAGATAGGCCATAGTTACTATATCAGAGAGCTGAGATCTTGATCATGGGGAAAAAAAGGGCTTTGTTTCTACAGATCTATCAAAACAGAGAATTTATCCTTCAGCTGTTACAAGTTTCTGTTTTATGAGCAGGATAGGGGAAAAAATGTCTTCAGATCCTATATCACACTCCAAATTAATGTTATTGTAAGTATGCCACGGGATACCTGGTGCCAGGCAAACTAGAGACAGAAGGGGCCCCGCCTTGCACCCTCCCCTCTCAACCGGAGGGATGGCAGAATGCAGTGATTTGGGACACAATATGAGAGCCTGTCACCAGTGAGTATCCACTCTCATGTATCCAGCCCTGTGGAGCATGAACCACTGGTGTCTCCTTTGGGCAGCTTTACACCTCCTGAGGCAGCTGCTGATGAAACAAGAAGTACCCAAGAGCCCTACAACAGATGCCCGGGACAATCCCCTCCCATGCTCGCTCACTGCTCAGCCAGGGCACACCTCTGCTCTCATGGAAGCCCAAGTCAAAGAGCAGGGTTTGGCAATTTTGGCATCGTTTAAGTATATCATAAAAGCACCCAGAATTAAAGCAAATAGGGACAGCCCTCACAAACATTTTCTGGCTGAAGCGCCACAGGTGTTAATACTGACACGTTGTTGCCAACTTACCATCCTTGTTAAGAATAAAAGGAAAGAATGCAAGTAGAATGAAATTATCATCTCCATTTTACAGGAGAGCTCATGGTCATGCAGGGCTAAAAATGGACCTAGGGCTTGAAAATTAGCCAAGTATTCAGGTACACAGCTATTATGTAATCTATTCATCATATGTCACATCTTCCCATATTTGCTTTATCTTTCTCTTCTCTCTCCTGCTGCAATGGAATGTAAACACGTAATTCTTTGATACAGTGGATTTGAGTCATTGGTACACTAGAGAAAGCTAAAAAAACAGACACTGAAATTGATCAAATTAACTGTTCTTGTCACAGTTTGGTTTTGTAATTAATATCATTCTCTCAGTTGACCAAGTCTCATTTAATAATTACAGGTCAGTTATTTCACACTTTGCAGTTACCTCTCATGTAAACTACATTTAGTACACACAGATACTGTAACAGTGCAGCCTCTGTTGGTTGAAATACATTCTTCAAGTACCACCACTTCCAAAGCTCTTTGCAAAAATAACACAAAAAAAGTTAAATAAGCCTTGAGAAGTAAAGAAAAATAGCATTCCTCATACTAAAGAATATAAATCTTGAATGTAATGGGATAAGAAGTAGTCATAAAGCTATCTGTGTACTTTTTCTTACTGTGAAGACTAAGACTCTGTGGTCCTGTTGATGGCTGTGCATGGAAGTTACACCTAACTTTCTTTCAGTGTAAAATCATATCCTTGAATGACAAGGTGCAAGCGAAGACAATTTACAAAAGAGAAATCAAAGACTCATTTCCAAAAATACTCTGAGAGTAAAATAAAACCCAGCATTTTGTATATGAATAATCAACAGTAAAAAAACCCAATCTATATTGCAAAACAACACAGTGACTGCTGATTGACTTCTCAGAAAACAGACTAGAGGTCAGTAAGAACCTGACAGTTAAGGCCTGTAAAATTATCATTAATGAGGCTTTACAAAATAAAAAAAACTAAATTCTTATGTAAAGGCTGTTTCTGTTTATGTCACTGGGTGCTTCTTTACTTCATTAGAGTAATTTCTACCAGTAAAAAACTGCACAGAAAGTGTATTTGAAAGGCACTGTTTGACATTTACTTGCACAGGTGAATACAACTGCTCCGGGTGATGGGGAGATAGACCCCAACCACCCTGTACTCTACACATAGGTAAGCAGAAGCATGAACATCTCGGTGCTTATGCCGGGAATCAGGTGCAGGCAAGCATCCCTTGATACGAACAATCATCACTGAAATAGTAAATTCCTTGTGAAACAAGTCAGGAAAATATTTCTCAGACTGTGAAATTTTACCCACACAGATGTTTAACATATGAAAATTATGGTTATCAAAGTGCTAATAAAATGTTTATAGCTGAACAGGGAAGTATACTTTCTCCAAAAGTACACAGTTACTGTCTGCACTAAAATGCACTCTCAACAGATGTTTTAGAGTCTCTCTGCAATTTTTACATTACTTTTTAGCATCACCTATGAGATACTTCATTAATTTAAATTAAATATCATGTCTATATCATCTTGCATGCTGGGATTATGGGAGTTTACATAATGTCTTTAATGGAAAGCTGACAGTATCATCATCAGACAAGCCAAATTCCAGCCTTTAATTGAAGAGATTTTAGAGGAAAAAAAAAAAGAAAGAAGAAGAGGGCTATGGGAAGGTGAATGCAAAACTATGATTCTTCTTCAAACATATAGGAAAAGAAAGATATATGGAAAAAGAAGAGAATCGTACAGGACACTGTGGAGACAAAAATCTAGGTATCCGTCAAAGACTATGAAAGCATCTCCAACACCCCTTCTGGATCTTTCAAATGTTAAGGAGTGCGGAATTCTGTAAGTGTTAGCCAGCAGGTCTAAAAGCAACATTCCAGACTGTCTCTCCATCAACCCATATTAAGTGTTCCATGGAAGAAAGCTCTGCTAGGAACAGGTATGTATGTATCCTTGATGATCGTGGATCTAGTAGTACCATGGATGACATCAAAGTTATTACAACACTGTAATTATGTGAATTATAATGAAGATCAACAAGAGATTAATATAGTCTATGCCCACTGCCTGAAATGTGACAGACTGGCGGTACTGGGCTGAAAGGGCACACTCTGAAGAACTCACAGAGAGATGCAGAGACACCTTAAGATTACTGACAAAATGGATGTGAATGATGGTTTTGAGCAAGTTGGGAAAGTGAATGCTTTCGGCATGCAATCACCCAGTTCTTAGAACTCCATGCAATAATGTCTGGATTGATGCTTTTCTTCTGAAGTTGGAACACTCTCTAAGATAAAGAGGAAGCTGTCTGGTCCTGTGATGTTTATTAAGGATGCATGGGAAGGCTTCAGGCAGGACAGTTCAGTAGTTCTTTTATTTGGCATCTCTGCACGACTTTCCTGAGCAGAGAACCTCAAGTGTTTTCGCTTTGATGGCAAAAATTAATTTCCTAGCTTGCAGAAAGGAGCTATTGTTGCCAAAACCCCTGAGTGACCTGTTACACCTTTGCAGCTGATGGCAGGCTGCCATCTTCCATGAGAGGAAAATGGTGTTGGCGTGTGAAACTGCACAACTTAATCCTTTTATATCGTGACCTTAAACAAAGGAGTAAGCTGTCATTATAGGAAGAAAAATTGCTGTAGAAGAATGAATCCCGCGTTTAAGAGAACATGCTCTTTTAAAGAAATGTTCTCTATTGAGTATTTTAAAACCTTTTTCTCTTCCTATAACCCCTGCCTGTTCCTTTTTAGCATCCAGGACCAGCTACTCCGGCTCCTCTTACAATCTGTTCATTGTTGGTGTAAGAGCCCTCTCCTAAGGAGAAAATGCCATCTGAAAGAGCCTTCTTGTGCTCTTCTGCCTGATCAACTTTTTATTTGCTTTCAAATAGCTGATCAAAACTTCTTCCCTCCTTTCCTTTTGCTTTGTAGTTGCATTCTTTGCTGTCATCAATTACAGAATAATTAACACAACGAATTGCTAAAGTATTCTGAGATTCTGAATTTCAGGTTTCTTACGCCTAATTGTAATGGGCTGCCTGGTAATTTTTACAACCTTTAACATTTCTGACTCCCTATGCCGCCTTTCACATATGTGAGATCTTCAGCAAGGATTGGCCACTGCTCAATGGGAGATGAAAAATCCAATTATCAGACATTAGCAAAAACAGTCCAACTTCTTCAGCTCCATCCTAATGTCTGCTGCACCTCCAAAGCATCAAGCACAGGGCATAAAGGTAGAGAATGAGAAGTGCTACCAACAGCAGATGTAGTACCTGCCTCGCAGGCAGCAATATTTAAGGAGACTCAGAAGTAGCAGTTGTAGAAAACTTACAGGGAAGAGCAGCATTTACAATCATACTTTTAAATACAGACGAGCACTGAACAGTTTTGAGCAGCAGAGATGCAGCAGCATCTGCAAGAAATACCACTATCTTTATCAGTGGTCAGTATTTACCGCATTTACCTATCCCTGTGCTGGTATGTTTAAGGCTGGAAGGAGAAAAATAAAAATTCTACCAGAAATACAAAACCTAATTCACCCCAGAAGTTTTCTTGTGAAAATGTAAATGAAGTCACACATAAGTAGCAAGCCTGGTGCATCTTCACATAAACAGTTATCAACTTTGTTTGAAAGTCCTCTAAGTTAGGCATTTGCAGACCTCATTACCACATCACAGGGTGTTTAGGCTTATGTAGCAATAAAGATGCATTTAGAGTGACATAATCAAATCCAGAAGTACACTTCTGATCAAAACTTAGAAATAACACCTACCATAAAGAACACAGTCATGAAGGGAAAAAGATTTCTTGTTTCCCTAACCATACTTCCAACATTTTGGACTGAATTTCTTTTTAATAGCTCTCCTCTATAGAGTATTTCCACTTCCTTTTCTTGGGGAGCATAGAAACAGCGAATTAAATTATATAACAGAAATTAAAATATTTTAGCAGAGAGGAACATAATGGCAAAACCACAAAAGATGCTGGGAATCTCAGAAACACATGTAGTCATAGCTGCTATTTTCTATTTCTGTTTAAATTCTAGTTGACCCTTGAAGACTAAAAGAACGGTCAGGTTCAGGGGATAGATCATCAATCATCTTTTTGGTAGGCAATATAGTGTAAATCATGCTTAAAAGAATAATAAAAAATATTCAGAATAGTTACTTCCAGAAACTCTGTACAAAATAGCCATTAATTGCAGTGTGACGATTTGATGCTCATTAGTGATAAAGGTAAATGAACGTTACTTTTTTTTCTGTCAGGTAACTCCAGAGTTGAAACTTTAACAACTGCATTACATTTCAAATTCAACGCAACCAGTAAATGAACTAAATCGTTGCATAATATTATTCATTCTGTGTGTTTGTTTGTATTTTCAAGTGCATGTTAGACATTGACACTTAACAAATTACTTAGTAAATTCAATTTTCTTTTTCCTCAGTGCCTGTTTGGCTTATGAAATATCAGCAGTTTTTGTAACTTGCACATACCCATGTTTGTCCTTTCTCCAGGGTTTGAAAGACCTCCAAGACAGTTTCTTTCTTTGGCCCAAGTCACTTGCTATGTTGAAGCCAGGTATTTGGTAAAAAAACCAGTTTTCTGTGCTTCAAAAAAGCTGAAATTTTTCAGCTTTGTAATCTCAAACTTACACCTGGACTTCCAAAATTCATAATTACTAATTTGACAAAAGCTTGCAAAGAAATTCAAAATTAGGATGTGTCCCGGTGCTTCTTTTCCCTGCACCTCATGTCCGAGCTGGCGCATTTCCCTGAGACTGCACGTGGCAGGACTAGCATGCCGCTTTCCACAAAGAAGGAACTGGATACTAAATGTGGCCATTCTCAGACAGAGGAGAACTGGCCACAACATGCAACTGTAACACAAATACTTTGCAGAAGAGTGACTTTTGATATCAGTTCCTATTGTTTAGGTGTTAGTTCAATTCATAACTCAGACCAATCTTTAACAGTTAGCACATGAATTGTCCCAGGCAGGTTTAACAGCACCACTCAAGTTCCTGTGGCTGGACACAAGCCCAGTAAAAATCTAGGATATCTGCTGTGATAACCTCCTATTGACAAGATTTTAAACTCCTCACACAAGAGGTTCCTCAATAAATTCTTATTCAGTGCAGAGCTCAAGCAGACCCTAAGCACACTACCAGCCCTTTGGATAGATGCTGATTCCAGTAAACAAACACAGAAACTGCTTAAGTGTTTTGCTGAATCATAGCCTCCATATAACAGGATGTGTCATTAAATAATATAGGTTGGTTGGTAGATAGATAGGTAGGTAGATAGATACAGATTGAGGTAGTTTGCTAATGTTGGATGCTGTAGTCTAAAACGGTTCACAAAGCACTAGAAAAGTACACAACACATCTCATTTTTCGTCTTAGAAAACCCAGAGTACCAGAAATTTGAAAGCATACTCTCGGGTGGACTGTTAAAAAAAAAAAAAAAAAAATTTTGGCTTGCTTCCAAAGACAGTTTACATATTATGGAGGGAGGAATATATCAAAGCCCTGAATAATAACATCTGAAAGAGGGAAATACTCATTTTTTCTGTTATCCTCTTTCAGATCTCAGGGAGCTGCTGAGTGCTCTGCTGTTTCTGACCCTTCCAGCTCGCACGCCTGAGGCTTACAAAGGCTGATGTCCTAGTGGGATAGGTTAGATAACAACAATCATCCTTCTTTTTCCCTAAATGATTAGTCACAAAAATCAAACCAACTTCTTCCCTCAGATGTGGTAGCTACCTAAGGGCTCTCAATCTATGAGTAACAGGAAGCAGTACAGATTGTACGACTAAATTGCTCTAATCATTTAACTGTCTTTCTCAGAGATTAATCAATTCTTTTACTGAAAAACTAATTTGTGAGTAAGGATGATAAAAGACTATGGGGAGAGTGTGCAGGTAAAATTTTCAGCAATACTTGTGACAGTTCTCTTTTCCAGTGCACAAACACTCTTCATGTCAACATTCATGTAATTTTTTTTCTAAGATGTTTTGAGGTGATGTACCCAACCAGGGCAGTCCTGCCAGTGCTAGTAGATAACACACCTCAGGGAATTTCCTCAGTGTGAAAGAGAAGGGAACGCTGCTATAAGACAGACCCACGGAGAGGTATGAGCTGAGGAGGATCGGGGTAACGAAGCACTAGCAAGCCAGCACCATGGTACAGTTCTGACAAATAAGCAACTGCAGATCTTGATCTCAGTTTACCTTTACGGGCCAGGCTAAAAGATGCCAGTACAGGCACAGATTTATGTGTGCACCGCATGTCCCTGATTAGCAGTATCTCTGAGAGGGCCAGGGGAGGCAGCTGGGGCTGGTAACAGCTTCACTCATTCAATTTTAATTGACTCCTGTGTTTGTCAGATCCCTCAGAGCTGCCTGCCTTCTGTTTAAACTTGTGCCAAAAGCTGAACTGGTCCTATTAACCACAGGGAACAAGCAAACAGGAAGTACTGATAAGCTACAGGTGAAGAACCAAGTCTATTTTGTTGTCTGAATTACATTTTAGATACAGTCTGCACAGAATTTCAAGATCATAGACCAACGATCAAAGTTCAAGCTGCAAACCCAGTGAAATTAAGCTCTATTCACACACTTATACATTAAAGCAGGCTTTGATTTGGAATCCTTTTGTTTAATTTTAACCTTCTGTGCTTGTATTTAGTATCCAAACATTTCTCTGAAAATTCTGAGGAAATGCCTATATGCTTCAGTGAGATTAAGACTGTACCATTAGTTGTTTGCTGAACAACTACTGATAGCGTTTAAATTGTATGCAATCAAAATATTCAAACCCAAACAAAAAAAAGCATGAGTGATAATATTTTACGCATTTTTTGATTTCTCTAGTGGTAACAAATGGCTGAAGTGAAAGCTGGAGTAAAATGGATCCAGACATCCAGACATGATTTTTCTTGTAACGCTTTTTGAAGGACATATAAATAATTGGAGACAACAAATGGCAGACAGCATCACTGCTGAAAAAAGGGTTTATAAATCTTACCTCGGCTTTTATTTTATTGTCTCCGAAACAGAGGTGTTGTAAGTAGGCTGCAGCATTGGACTGTACTGAGGGAAACTGATGTTGTAACATCTGTATAACTTCTGGAAGCTCTGGGTCTCGCCATCCGAACTCTCTGTGCAAAAAAATACCAAGAAAGATTAATAAAAAAATCTGCAATTAGTGGATAAATGTGGCAACAGTTGAGTCAACAAATAAGTCAGACATGTCTAAGTAAAATCTTGGGCTTTTTCCCATTATTTTCAAAGCAAATATTAAATAAATGATGAATCTATTTTTCATTTTAAACTGTACCTCTCTGAAAAAAAAAAGTTATGTAAAGTATAATTAGAGTAAATACATTTGGAATTAGGTCTCTAACTGCTAAAGTTTCCTAAATAAAAATGGCTATATGAAATCTTAATACAAGAAAAGAAAGGAAATACATGCCCATACTGTTACACTTTCTCTTATTAAAATATGCAGGCTAGAATCAGAACCACAAGTGGATTACAAAATGTTAGCTTCCCAAAAAGTCCTCTTTACACAATGCAATCTTTATTTTATATAAAAGGCTATGATCATTTATATAATAAAAATAAATCACATAAATGACCTATTTTTGTCCTTTGGTTTATTTTTTCATGCTCAGTGTAAAATTATTATACAGTTCTGGCCCTACTTGAGCAGGGGGTTGGGCCAGACGACTCCTCAGGTCCCTTCCAACCTCAGCCCTCTGTGATTCTATAATTTTACAATTCTACAATACACACACATAGGATTAATTTTAAATCTTCATTCATACTACTGCATCTAAAAAAGCTAGACAAATACAAAGACTTGAGTCTTTGCACTTTTCTTTAATCCTACAAAGCACGAAACATCATCGGCATCAAATGAAACAACTGAATCCAAGTGCGTGGAACAAGCCCCAGCAGGTATTCTGCAGCTTCCAGAACTGAACTTAAAAATCAGTCTGTCACTTAAGAAATTTTCCCCTCTGTGTTTAGGGGTAAAATAATTCATGAAAATGGCCTTGGACTTTGTGTCCTGTGAGCCAGAGATGTACACAGCCACTCTGCATGAGATACATAATTCTCATATGCCTTTTCCCTAAGAGCTGATTTTTGTGCCATATAAATATTTTTACCACCTTCCATCTAATGCTACATGTACAAGGTAATAAGAGGGAAATTAGGGGAAAGAGTCGACTTGTGAAGAAGTTTGTAGGTTCTCTGTTGCAGTTACCGTGATCACTGGGTGTGTATTGCCAAAAAACCCCACAAGAGTCGTTGCAGGGTCCAGCTATAATATTTGAAAAATTATTCCTTATCATTAGTTTCCTTCCCAAATTATACAGATTGAGCTGCACTGAGGTCAAGCTTATGACACTGGGGGAATTCACAGTAGCTCTGCAGTCTGTCTCAAGTAACATCAGACATCTCACATTTTAAGTACAACAATTCTCAAGGACATTTTATTGATAGAAGACTAATTTTACAGTAATAATGAATTACTATAGAACAGAGGTATTTTGTGTTCTCTTGTCATACAGGTGGTTTGCCAGATTAAGAGTTGTGATTACAGTTGTATCTTTATGAAGATCCAGAATATAAATAGGAGACATAAATAAATACATTCAGAATCTCATTGGCTATTTATTTCTGATAAAACAGATGTTAACTCATGAATATTAAATTTTACATTAGGTTTTTAATATAAAGAAACCATAAAGATGTAATAATAAATCACATATGGACTACTCCAATGAATCCTGAGATGATACAGACTGTTGGGAAGCTTCTACAAGAGACCTTTTGCATATGTTCATTGAACTGATATTTTGAAATGTCAGACAACATTGTAAAAGGCATCTTGGAAGCCTAGAAACCTCAGCAGCCAAAGATGACAAATACCACATCTGCTGTGCGCAGCAGCTATGACTGTTAACAGGTGAAAAGGAAGTGATTCTTTGGTTAAACACTTATTTCTGTCTCAGAATTGGCAGTACAAAAACATAGACAAATCATAAATCGACAGAGGTGATAGAAACAATGTTATTTTACATGGTAGATTCCTCTTTATTTGTTTCTAACAGTTAACCATGTTAACACTTGTTAACAGGTTCTTCAAACATATTAGACCTGCCTCCTATACACACGGCTCTTGGCCAACCAAACATATCTTCCAAAGAATTTGTTTAGAGTAAAAAAAAAAAAACATTCAAAACCAAAACCACCAACCTTACCAAGGGAAAATTAATTATCCTACCTCCATTTACAATTTATTCTCACCTTCAATCCTGGATGTCAAGTGCAGGTGTTGGTATTTTGGAGAGGATAAAAAATACCAGCTTGTATGACCAGAAGAATACAGCTTGTATGACAAGACAAGGGGGAACATTTGAAATGAGTTGTTTTACACCAAATAACTATAATTCCAACTGTTGGAACTTCTATCACCAAATTCTCTCCCAAAAAGAAATTTCCTCCTTCATAATATGCATATTACTTGAACAGAAAATAACCAACCCAAAAGCCTGTTATGTGCAGTAGTAGACCCTGGACCCCGACAACCAGCTCAGGTTCTTCTTCCTCTTGTCCTGGAATCCAGGCCAGAAGAGGCAATCTGGGGCAAAAGGAAAAAGTCCCCTCATCAAAGGTACAGTTACTTGTTCTGATGGACCTGCAGTCTTGACGTGGTATTTACATATGAAAACAAGGCTGTGCATACTTTTACCCTCTCATCTCCCAAAAGAAAATTCAGCAAATAAGTGATGTATGAATACTTGTTGAAAATGGTTGTGAGCACATTGGACACAAGTAGAAAATTAATTCAGAGAAGAAACTCTTAGCACTGAATACTGAGTTTGTCATGTAACCAGTTTTAGGAGAGAATGAACGAAGCTGGGAAAAAAGTTTAAAAATTTAGCCCCAGTATGCACTGTCATTTCAAACAGATGGTCTTTAAGATGATTATATTTTTAGTAGTTTCTAAATGAAATACGGTAACTATATAAAACAAACAAAAACTTCTGTCAACAGTTAAGGTTGCTTGAATATTCGTGATAATTTTAGCAGCCTTCAGGGCAAGAAGAACTAGTTTCCAGGGGTTTAAATTTTTCATTTGTCTTACACAAGCCTCTTACAGGTGGAAAAAAAAAAGTGAGCTAGAGAGAGAGGATTTTTTTTTTTTTTTAGGAATAGCATGCTTGTGGCTCTATTAACATTTACCTGAAAAATTTAAATATTGATTTTCTTTTTTTCATTTGGCTTAATTATGAAAAGTTAGAAAGCTACTTAATGAAGCCAACTGGCAGAGGTCTTGAAGAGGGAATAGGAATAGAATTTCTTGAAGACAAAGGTACAAAACTATCTGGAACATTTTGCACAGATGTGGAGAACTTTCAGGCCATGGCTCCAAGCGTACCTATATGACAAAATGTACATATTAAAATAGAGAGTGAAACAAAAAGTAAGAGGAAAAAAAAAAACCTAGTAGGGAAAGAAGGTATGTTAGAGAAGTCAAGAGCCAGAATAAACTGGATTGCACTCTGTAAAGTTAATTGAAAATAGATAGCAAAATATCTTTTACTGCCTACCAACAAAACAGTAGTTGGGTCAGTACATGACAAAGAAGTGTCAGACTAAAGGAAGGAGAAAGATAACGAAATCCAAATGTACCCCCACTTCTGTGAAACATCTGATATTGTGCCACATGGAAATTAGTTAAACTGGCAACATTTGAGGATCTAATCTCTAGTAAAATTATAAAGTACAACCAAGCAAAAACTGAAACTGTGGTGAATACCCTAAACAAAGACTAGCTAAGCCTGTGCCCTTTATTAACATCCCCATGCTTACAAAATCTGAGGGAAACAATCCACACAGATGGTGAAGCAAACCAGAAGGCTGGAGTAAATCTGAGGAGGTGCATGGCATGTGATTTTTGCGAATGTTAACAAAGTATCTGTGTAGTTGATCAAAAAATGAAGAGTAAGCTAGCATCTGTCCATGCAAGATCTTTCACTATCGCCTACATTTCCCATGGAATACCAACAGTAAGCTGTTCAGGTCAGCTAAAGGCCTCTGCTGGTGGTGTGGGTTTTTCCACAAAAGAATCACAGCTGTGCAAGAACTTTGGCTGGAAAGCAGCATTTGCCGTACACTCTTAAGTATTTCAGCAGGTTGTAAAAGTGCATTACTTCTAGAATGTGTCCTCACCAAGGCATGCCAAGGTGTTCCACCTTCTTTCTTTAATGGAAACTGTGCTCTAGGAATGTAGGATTGATCTCATTTTGAATCCTGCAGAAGGTTTTAGCTTGAAGTGACGACTAAGGCAGATGTTCCATAGATTACAGCAGGCTACTGTTTCAGGGCTGGAAGAGGACCCAAAGGGGAACACTGAGCTACATCTAAGCTGGCAATACCAGTATGCCTAGGCTATCACAATAGGCTATATTTTATCTGTGAAAAACTGAAGAGAATCAAGGAGGTGGATATGAGACACTACTTTGAAACTGAGCAGCAGAAGCAGTAGCATCAAGAAATCAGGCCAACTTTGGTACTGCAAATATTGCATCAAAACCAACTCCCACTCCTGCCGTCGTATCACATACACATGTCAGAAAGTAAAGGAAATGCAGATTTCAAAGAGATTGTAATTAACACAGCTGAGTGCACTGGCTATGTGGGATCACTTAAAGGTGCTGCTGAATACAGAGCATGTATTGCTTCTGAATAGTTGCTTGAACTATGACAGAATTTTCTGCTGCTGCTGCTGCAAACACTGATGACAAACAGAAAAGCAAACCCAAAATTCCTGTTATATCTGCATTGATTTTAAAAAAGCTACAAAGTAAGTTTTAAAAGCGCAGGTCTCCAGCTGGTAACTAAGGATACCATCGCTTCTACACAGCACTGGAGAAGCAGGTGTGGGTGGCTGTCTACTCTCCATCCATTGGTCACAGTGAATCTCACAAGAGCCTGGGATCTTATTTCTGATTTACATTATTAGAGCAGAACATTCACATCTGATCAAGCAGTTGGCACAGGCAAGCACGGACACCCAGAGCTATTCCTGTCTCAGCAGCATTCCCCACAGGCAGCACTGTGGAGACGCCTGCTATGAAGAACCATATGCTTGACAAAGACAGATCTACCACCAAGTATTTATCAAAGAAAGAGAATGCACAATTTTTAGATATATTACAAAGTTGTATGTTTAAACCAAACTGGTCTGTGTGTGCCTGCCTGTCTTAATATGTTTGTGCATGCGTGAGACAGTCTTCTGTTTCTTTTTTTCCTCCCCTTCCAAAAATTCAATAAATAAAAGCCTGAAAAGCTCTTTCACCTAATTTCTGAAAGGAGAGCTGTGAGAATGGTTTTCTGATATTACTAGCAAAAAAAAAAAACCTACACGTAGCACAGGATCAAACAGAAGGAGACCTAATAAAGAGCCAAGAGAAGATCAAAGGACTAACTAGCTCCCATGTTTAGAGGCAGAAATTTATTTCTGTTAAAAATATTTGGAAGTGAATATACTAATACTACAGGGATCACTCTCAAAGAACTTTGCCTTAGTATATTTAAAAAGAGCAAAGACATGATGTTAAACTTAACTGTTAAAAAAAAAAGTCAGAAATACTTAAACATAATCAACAGACAAGGATTATGATCTAAAGAGGAAGAAGCCATCTAACTGCTCACTCCCTCCTTTCCTATCTGTGAATCTATAACAGTTGGCCAAACAAAAATGAATGCAACTCATTACCCTTAAATTATTGGGAGTTAAATTTGAAGCATTCCCTTACAATATTTTCCCTTTTTCAAACATACTTCACCACTCGAAAGCACATGTATATGGCATACAGATTGTCAGCCTGCTCTGAATGACCTGCTACAGCGTAAGAGGCGGCAGAACTATATATTTACTTTGAAAATGTAACACATGAATATTGGGTTCCTTTAGCACACAATTTTAGGAAATAAAATATAGAGATGTCAACCTCTGTTTCACTCACCTTGGAAAGTCCTCAAAATCCTTCACCATATTGCCTTCTCTTGTCAAACTTGGCCAAGGAACCGTACAACAAGCAACTGTTGCTTTCTTCAGCCCCACCGTGACAGCAACAACATATATCCACGAGATGTAGTAACAGCAAGTTTGGGCCTAATACAAACCCCTTAGGGCAGCAATGCACCCTTCTCAGCAGAGAGCTCCCTGTACTTCTGTTTCATCCGTTCAAGAAAGGTAAACCAAACTCAGACTACCGCAACACCTAGGAACAAACTAATCTGACAAAGTTTAGGCTAAATTTGCAAGCACCAGAAGTAAGGGCAGAGAAAAAGTGCTGTAGATGTAACTTCTATGAATAAAAATCTAAGTTCCAATGAAACAAAGAAATCCAGCCACATTATTGATGATTCCAACCTGAAAGCTGCAGCGTGTGCGGGGTGCTTTGTGTGACTGATGCAAATGCATCCAGGGTCACACAATCAGAGTAAATGTAAAGAGCTCACCAAACCTGCAATTCTTGAATCTTACAAACCTTCACCATTTGTTTGCTCCTCTAAAGGAGTTAACACTTTCTGAGGAGCTGCTACTGTTAGAGCAGCGTGCTTGCCAAGTGACTCTGTAACATTAAAAAATGGTAGCAACAGCCTCTTCAGTGTGCCCAGTGTGTCCCAGGTCTTTAAAAGAACCATAAACCTGAGATCTCTGGGCAAATCCAGCACGTCAAAAAACCACCTCTCTGACACGGCAAAGGACCAAGACAAATCTGTACAATCACAAATACACCCTTCCGCAGTCCTGCCTTTGTATCCTTTGTATATTCCATGATAAGACATCAGTTTTCTGTTTTTATGTTACTACCTGTGGTTTAGATTTTAAAATAAAAGAATTGTAAGAACTAAGCTTGTGATGAGGCAAGACGAGAACTACTTCAACATAACAAAACCGGGCTGGAGCTGAACTGTCCATATATTTCTTGAACATTTTCAAGGGGAAAATATTTTAAAGATTATATAGTTGAGCAAAGATTATCTAATGACACTGGCCCACATGCTACTATTTACAGCTCTAGGTTACTGCCTCCAATACAACACAACTACATTTAGAGGTATGAGCATTATCTGCTTCAGGCTACCCAGATTTCATTTACAAATGCCTTTTAAATTGAAACCTATTTATGAATCTTCATGAAATAATCAGTACTGATCTATAAATATTTAATTCCCTCACTCCTAGTGAAGAAGCTTTTAAGAAAAAAGTTGCCTGTGTGCTGAGGTAGCCATATCCTGTTGTAACTGGTATAATGTTATCTCTCCTCTAGACCATGGGGTTGGAAAAAGATAAAAATTCAGGACTTCGGTGTTTCAGCATACCTTTAATTTTGCAATTTGTACTATTTAGTTTGTTTAGTGTTTTGCTTTGTTGGTTTTTTTTTCTTGTTTGTTTCTCTGTTAGAAAGTGACATTTGTCTTTTGGGGCTGTTGAACTGAAACAGTGTTGGAAATTTGTTTTATCTCTTCCTCTGCAGGCATTTGCATGTAGACAGACTGCTTCTACAAAAGCGAGAAAGAAGCAAACTAGGTAAGCTATCAGGATGTCTATAAGCTGCCTAATTTAGCTTCTTTCTCCCTGAAATGCCTAACATTTTTCTGACCCCCTACTACAGCAGAGCCTTACAGTAGTTTCATACATTGCAGGTGTGAAAATATGCCAAATGAACCCTTCCCTGAGATACCAGCTTACGCTTGCTTCTTGCCAGCCACAGGAGTTCACACTTCACAGGGAAGATTTCAGAAATTGTGAAATGTTGTTTGCTGGCAGAACAGCTGTTACAGATGTGCTTTCCTCATATATCAGAAAGGTGAAAACATAGACAGGAGATTAAAACAGTAGGCAGACCTAAGGGATTCCAGCCTTGACTCTGTCATTGACTTAACTTAGTCAGACACAGTCATTTACTTTAATGCCCTTCTCTGAGGTTTGATAGATTCTCTGTCTCTGGAGACCTGTAAATCAAAATAGTCTCCTTTTCTAGAATGAGTTTTGCCATTCAGCAGCTCTTAAATGTTTCTGTATTTCAAGAACAGGAGAAAAAAGCCTTTGAGGACCTGCTCCCACCTAGCTATGGAGAAATGCATGCTTTCTAAAGAACAAACGTTACTCCACAAAACCTTCATTTTCCTTGGAAAACAGGAGGAGCACTTCAGAAAGGAAGACATTTCTTTTATTTCTCCACATGCATCATAACACCTAGCTATTGCAGCTATAAAAAAAAAGAGAGCAAAAAAAAGCAGCAGAAACTATTTAGCATTAGCCTAGCAGCACCAATGTTAACAATTCAAACCACACTCATCTGCAGAAGAGGAAGCTGGCACACACAATACTTCCTGAAAGTCTCAGAGCATCCACATCATGTCTTTGAAATCACCACCACCACCACAAGAGTTCCCAAAAGGTTTTGGGGCACTTCATCTCGCTTTAGTTAAAGCTTTGTGTTGTGTTATTAAGGAGAATGTGTTTCACAATAACTGATGTGACAACACATAGATTGCGTCTCCTGGTGTCCTCTTTGCTTGATCAGGCTTCTGGCCCTAGATCTCCTGAGTTGCATAGTGGTTATAGGAGAAGTGCTTCTCCCCTTTTCCAGCAGGGATGACTGAAAGTCAAGCTTTTCTGGTTAGGAAAAATAAAAAGCAATAAAACTGGATGTTTTCCTCCTGTCTGCAAATAGAAAGCTTGGGCAGATCGTCATCTAGGTAACCTGCAGACTGCCATGGGAAGGCAGGGATCATTACAACCAGAAGCTGGGTTTTTTCTATGCATGCCAATAGCAGACAATAGGAAATACCAACAGCCTATGCAGTTTAGCATGAGCTGCAGAAGCATTTTTTACAGCTGGAGTGGGGGCAAGGAAAGGGTGTCCATCTAAAGGATTAGAAAGTATTAATTGCAAGTATCTTGTGCTATCTCATTCCTGAGTAATTTACTCCATCAAATGTGCTATTGGCTCACTTTGTTGCTGTGTAGCAACAACTCCCACTTTATCTCCACACATATATATCCAGGCATCATTCTTATCTACTTAACACTTTGCAGCACTCCTTGTTTTCTTGAGCATAGTAAACTCTTCAGAGTAGATATTCTTTTGCTGCTTAAATAATGACTATTAAACAATAAAACCTAAAGTTTATGCAAAATATCATACAAATTGATAAGACACAGAATTTGCCCTGAATCATCAAGCTGAGAAAAACCCCACATAAATTTCTAATATTGAATGAAAAAACCCCAAACTGTTCTCAATTTCTTTTCTTACAACTAGACTCCTATTCAGCCTTTTAGAGAAATAGAGGAACTAATTCTATTCATCAAAGTTGCAAGCTGTACAATTCTATAAATGCACTTGAATTTGATCTTCTTGTCAATGGGAAACACAGACTAATGGCTTTTCTTCGCTGCCTCTATTTCAGTTTTCATTAAGCATGAAAAAACTGATCTCCTGTATGCTAGCTTGATGCATCTCCATGTACAACCACCAAAACAACGTAATAATGCAAGATATACTTGACACTTACGAGACAGAAAGTTCATGGGATCAATAACAAGAGTCAAATTGTTAAAAGATTGCTCAAATGGAAAGCTGTTGGATGGAAGGAAAAATATCCACCAGTAATGAGTAATGACACTCAAATTACTATTGCTACTTCCCACACATGCTTTTCATTGACTTCAAAGCACCATAGAAATTCTAGGGAGCCCTCCTAATGCAGCACATATATATCATCATCTCCACATCAGGCACGGGTAGAGAGGCAGCACTTACATGCCTCTCTCACAGGGGAAAAATAAAAAAAAATTGGCAAATGTTATAAGAGCCACTATTAAGTCCTCAGCCCTAGTTTTCAACTCTCTGAACCAAATACGCTGATCCCCTTTAAGCTGACTGCAAAAGGTTTTAAAGAATGTAAAAATGCAAAGGATCTGGGCAGCATTTCAGGGGGGCACAGAACAAGAGACCTGAGCCATCAAAGCCCATTTCTGGCTGCAAGTCTCCTGCTATTTAGTAAGTATGCTGCAGCGCACACCGCTCAAGCTGAAGATAGCCTCCTGTAGGGAAATTTTAATCAATCTTAGCTTTTGTTGATGCTAAAACCAGTTCCAGTTTACAAACTGAAAAAAAAAAAGGGGGGGTTTGTGTCACATATCCATTCAGAAGGGGTGCTTTTTTGTTGTTTCTAAGAGGTTATTTCAATCTTGTCCTATTCTACTCAAAGCACCCACAAGCACAATATGTATTCCACTTTCCAGAGAACGAAATCAGAAAACAAGGCTATACTTCTGCACTTGCAGGAAGAAACAGATGGAAAAAGGATGGTTTCTATCTGGGTAACCTTTTTGTTCTCTGTCTGGGCCACAGGGTAACCCACAGAGTCTCCACAATGACTCAGACGCCAGAAGAAGAATGATGAGTTTGTCAATGGACAGATATGACTAACAGAAGTACTCTACAACAATGCTTTACCACACCAGGGAAACAGAATCCACAACCCTCAACTTCTGTGTTAGCAACAAAACCAGACCAAGGACAATATCTTACCCCCCCCCCAAAAAAAAAGCAAAAGCTGAATCAGAATAAAATTACTTTACGTGGAAGACACTCAAAAGTTTAGTGCAGAAGTAGGCTGTGGATTTTAAACAAACATAAAATAGACATCTCACATGTATATTTTATAGTTTTACCTCAGTAAAATGCAACTCACAGAAAAAAAAACATCCTTTGAATGGGGAAAACCAGCTCCTGCCTTAGTTGCCATCCTATCAGGTTACAACTGGGACATGACTTTTCTATCCTTGAAATTCAAGAATGAGGCTGCAGGCTGTTCTGCATAGCACTTCTATAGAAATGTTTCCAGCTGAACTGTGAAACTCTGTATATAACTAATAAATCTACCGCAGAAAATAATCATGCTACTGATTCAAGGCAACTGCCCTTATTAACAAATGGAGAAATATTGCCAAGGATCTGTCATTTAGAAATCAGAATCCATATCTTACAGAGGTCCTTGAAACTTGAATATGCGAAGGGAAGAGACGTGCCTCAACCTATCAAAAATCTTTCCTCAGCCTGTGGAAGTACAGCTACATACAGAGGGATGAGTTACTCATACAGTACTTAGTTGTCTGGCACTCATTTCCACACAACATGTTCTGGGTGGGATTTTTCATCTGATACACTGAGTTCCAGTGCCCATTACCTTCACTGATCCAAGAACGTAGCTGCTGTGTGACACCTGCAATGTGCTCTGCCCACTGCCAGAAGTACAGACTGTGAATTGCACCTTCACCTTTTTCAGCTCAGAGCTAATTCCTTTTCAGCCTTCAGGCAACCTTTTCCCCCAAGATTTTCTTAGTTAAGCTGAAAGGACAATACCACTCCCTCTGACTTTGGAGCTGTCCTCTATGTGCTCAGCTGACAGCATCGACTCCAGCCACAAAAAACCTCCAGTATTTGCATCCTATAGCTCTAACATGAATGATTGCCCGAGACTGCAGCAACCGAGCTCAGACCATGGTTACATACAACTAAGTAACTGATATTACAGTTGTTTATAAAATAGATTTCTGATATGTTTAGAATTAAAAGTAGTTTAAACTGTTGTTAAAGACTTAAGCTGCAGTATGTGCAAGTCATGTAGTATGTGTATCCTACATGAATCTACTTGCTTTTGAGTAGATTATCACTTAAGAAATTGGCCTTTGCTCTAACACGCTCCCAAAAATGAACAGTGGGCTCATTTGCAAGACTGATGAAAATGGTAATGACAGGTGGGTCCAGCCATCTCTATCAACCCTCATTCACAGACACTGAACTCATTCCGATAACCATTTATCTCCTTCCCTTTCCTCCCCTGAGATACACTCAAATCAAGGGCTGGACAGTGTAACCTGCTTTACGGAAGATATGAGCATGCTTGCACAGAACAGACACAAGAGCTCTCTGTCTAGGCTGGCAATCAACCACCTATCACACACGATACAAAAGCAATCTTTGATTTTTTTTCCCAGCCACTGATGTCTGCAAGCAGAAAAAATGTTTCTTACACATCCTTAATTTTACATTTTCAGTAATTTTAGGACAAATTTGTATGATTTTGAAATTAATATTTCAAAAAGCTGCTGCAAATTTCAAAGTCAAGTTCAAACACAACAAAGGCCGCGTATTTTCAGCTCTCTTCTTTGAACAAGGGGAGGTCCCTGTCAATACTTGCTAAGTTTTCTTCTAATGGCAAATATGCATTCACACAGGAGCTGGTGTTCTTGATAAAACTTGATAAAAACGAAGCTGATATCCAATTTCATTAAACCTCAGTGTGGAAAAGACATGGGACTGTTCTGCAACAGAGGATATTATATCTGCTGTTATTTATTAGTGGTGAAATCACTATATAGGCTATGGAAATAATTTTTCTCCATTTCATAAAAATATTTATCTCTTCTATGTTTTTGATTTGAGCATAAAGAAAGGTGATCATCCAGTGAAGCTCTTTAGGCAGCGCTGCAGATGAAGTTCAGAGCACACCACACTTCAGTTTGAGACTGCACTTTTTAAGCACTACTTTAATTTATATTGGAGCCTCTTTCACTCCAAAGTCAATGGACGAAATATTATGGTCAGAGGTGGCTTACAAAGAATTTCTATATATGAATTTACTAGCACAAATCAAATTGCTATATTAGATTTTCCCAGCTGATAGTAATTTACAATATGGAGAAACGCTCTGCAGTCTTCTTTTCACACTTGTGAATGTCTGAGATGTACACCAAACATGCAGATTTTTGGGACATACAAAATTACATGTTTGTTGGCAAACTTCTCAAGGCTTTCAGTCTTTCAGATGGGGGTCAAGTAATTCTGGATTCTTTGGTTTTCAGTACTTTATCACAACTATGCACCTGCAATATAAGAAGTGGTATTTAGTGTATACGTGTCCAGCGTGTAAGTGCGTAGTTTTTTTCCTCCTTTAAAGGAGGAAACACACTAAACACAAATTTCAACTTGCTAATAAACACAAAAAATAAAGTTAGATAAGCACAGCAAATAAAGTCTCTACCTTCATCTGATACATGAGATCTAAAATATTTTATGTTTTATGGAGAGCACAATACACCCTGATGCTGTAACAATTTTGCTATGAATTACAGACATGTAGCTGTCAAATTCGCAACAATATATTTTACTTGTATGAAATACATTTTAAGCAGAAATAAAGTTAAGTATGTTAATTAGCTACTTGTGTCCATTGTAATTTCAGAATAGGAAATCCAGCAAAACAATAATTAAAGAAAGATTCAGAGTACACTTCCCATTGGCTTTGCAATATATTCATTTCTCAAGCTTTTGTGTAACTGATTACATCTTTTTTTTAACGTCTACGAGTAAATAGGAAAACTAATTAGCTGCACACTATTAAGTTAATGCACATTTATCTACAACAATTCAATTCTGACTGTGAAATAATCTTTCTAGCCTATAATTACACTCCAGCTTAATTAGCATAATTTCTGCAGCACATTCTTTAATAAAGAAGCTGACATAAGGGTTGGTCTTAAATACCAAGGATATTCTAGACAAGTAGAAAAAGGGAGACAGGCAGAGCTGCATTAAATACCTATTATATTATCAAGACAGAACACGTAAACCAGAATACAAATTCAATACTACCTGAACTATCACAAGCATCTGAAGATGCTTTGCAGAAGATAAGCAAAACACTTAAAGGGTTTATGATATCCCTCAGGTACTTCACTAGAAGTGGTCCCATGTCCTTCATAGCTCCTTCATCCTCCGTCACAGAATCTCATCCCCCTCACCAAGGGCAGCCAGCAGATTAGTCATTATACCATTCAGTCAGTGTATTAGTTTCCTTCAAAAGAAAATGCCTATGTTCTTGCATCTCTTACACTAATTTAAGCCTAGGCAGACAATTCCCCTTGAAGAGAGTCACTGTAGGTGAAAAGACAGATTGGTCTCCAGGATCATTTAGTCTTTGGTTTGCTGGTGTGGATTTAACAACGAGAATCCCTCTTATGGACCTTTTATTCCCTGGAATTCAGGCTGACACCAGACTTGTTTTCGGTGGGCCAATGTGGACAACATGTATGTGGAGGTATGTGGACAAGGGCATCTGAGTATTGCTGTGCTTAATGTGAGCAAGGAGTTTTGGAGGAAAGGCTTTGACTTCCTTCAGCAACCCTCTAACTCGTCTTGTTCTTCTGCCTAAGGCCATGATGCACTGGGTGCCAGTGTATATCAGATTTATGCGTTTGGGCTATGAAACATAACCTCTACCATAACACAAGCAGCCCCCAGTCTCTCCTGAGAGTGAAGAACTAAAATGAAAAAAAAAAAGAAAAAGAAAGCTTGTGTCTCCATCTATAATGGTAGTTTAAAATAAACTGTTATCTGAAGTGCTCTTGGGTTCTTTGAAGGATTTTAACTAAATACATGCTGTTGGTAATGGATGTCCTTGCACTCTTCCATAGTTATAAATGGTATAAGGCCAATTTCGCCTGTGAAGAATTACCATTTATGATGTGAAGACAATGAAAGACACTGGGTAAAACTTTCAAAATCACCAAGGTGATTTAAAGACCAAGTCCTATTTTCATGTAACCTCATAAAGGATTTCACTTTAATGAGGTTTCCAAAATGCCTAAGACTCTCCTGAAAATGTAGACTTCAGCTTTTAAATCACACAAGCACTTTTAATAACTTTACTTGCTCTAATTAACTTTTTATTTTGGGGTTAGTGCTATTAAGCAAGACCAGGGCCAAAATGATCCCAGCATACTAATCAGTCACTGACTCCTGCTGCTGAAATGTAACATGTGAGGAGGTGTCCTAAAAATTCAACATAAATTCAGAGCAACAGAAACTGATAAATCAGTTCTTGGACAAAAGCAAATCAGCAATACTTATTTCAACTTCTTGCTTTCTTAGGAATATGTACAACTAGGCAAACTCTGCTTGATTAGAATTTAAGATAAGGAAATGCATCATAAATGAGGTTATAAAATAATATTTATTTTTGTTCAGACATATAAATGATGCATCAACTACCATTTCCAGACTACATAAACACAGTCAGCTCAAGAGGTTTCAAAAGCACAAGGAAAACTGAAGAAGATGCCCCAGGAAGCTGCCTTACTGCTCATTCTGCCTGGGAGTGATGCAATCTGATTCTGAGGCAGCCCTCCCTTTGGCAGAAGGCAGCCCTCCCTTTGGCAGAAGTGGGAAAAGAGGCGGCGAGGCCGTGGCTAACAAGTTCTGCACCTGCAAAACCTGCCTGGCCTTGGAGCCCAGAGCTGTTTAGGAGGATGCTCCCGGGACAGGCACCTTGCTACCTGTTGTGAACCAGCACCAGCCAGGTCCGCTTATGGCCATAGCTTCGCAGCTCCCACCAGTTTGAAAATAAAGCCAAGAGCAGCTGAGCCTTTTGTTTAAAGCCACCCCTTCAAATGGTGTTAAACACATCAGAAATGAAAAGCTAGCTTGCCAGAAGCCAAGCAATAACCTTTTCTAGAAGGTTAGCTTTTCCTGGTACAGTTAAGACCAGAATACACACACAATAAAAAGCTGTAATTTACAACAGACTTCAGTTACCTTTGCTAGTAAAATTTCACTTTAGCTATCTGTTTAAAATCAGGTTATCTAAAAAGATACTAAGGTAGCTGAGATTATCAAAAGACGCTAAGGATTTTGGCTGTCAAACTACAGGGGTCTGGCTGTACATGAGTCTTTGTTTCTCAAACTGTATATCCAAAATTAGTGCACCTAAAATTACTAGCCAGTTTTGAAAATCTTGGTCTGCTGTTTGTCTTGTTCTTTCTCCTTGACAGTTATTTAGCTCTGCCAATTTTTCTTTCCAGAGCATCAGAGCACTGAGAAGAAAGAAATTCAGCTTTAGCCTTCAGTCCTGCAGCTTTGAGTCAGGAGATAAAGAGTTGTGGCTTGCAGACATGAGATAAAAGCAAAGCAATATACCCACAGCCACAAACTCAATGAATTAAGCCAAGAAACAAAGCCCTGTAGGTCAGGCAGAGATCATGCAGAGTACGCAGAGCAAGAGACAAGGAAATGAGAAGCATAAATGTACTGTTATCTTCTCTATGTCATTTCACTTCTCTGTACATCTCGTTTGCTACCTATAAAAAAAGGCCCTTCTGAAAGACTCTTTGGAAGGATTTTTGAGAGCTCGGTGTAAAAATCACTAACTCCAGGGCAAAATGTTATTACTAGTGCTGCCACAGAGGTGCTCAGTAGTCACTGAGCCTTGGATGGTTTTAAAGAGGTTGAAGATCTAAGACAAAAAGAATGATCAGGAGGCAGATTACTGATTACAATTTATTAAGCAAGCACTGTGAAAAAAGAAAATGGGAGAAGCTTAGTAAAAGGCAATTTGTTTCACATGCTTAAAGAGTTTCTGATTTTCATTTATGTTGTCAGGTGTTTTCCTCTTGCCCTAAAAATTGAATTTCCTTGGAATGGGTCCCTCATATCCCAGTACGGAGAACTGACGCTAATCAGATAATATATACAGAATACATATCTAAAGAGAGAAGAGGCTTAAAAAATAATCCCCATCTTATTAAAGATAATTCCAGTATATGCAGCTGCAAGAATGGTCAACCACAAATACTCGCTGAGGACAGCACTTAATAAAATGACACCTTCAGTCAGCATCTGCCTGTTCTGTTACCAAGTTATCAATAAAATGCCTCTCACAGCTGAACACTTGGGTAAGTTTCATGACTGTTATATCAAGTTAGACTTGCTCTTGGTTTTTAATATAATAATAGAATGACTCATTGATACCGAGATGTCAAAAGGAAGACTCATCTGCCTGAAAAGCTGGGGTTTACTTTACATAGTCTCAACAGCAGTTTCATGACAAATCTTGAATGGGTCTGTGATGTGCAAACAGTATAGCCAAGTATCTATCTGATACCACTCACCAGACTCGCCAATATCTGTCATACTTTATCACCACCTATTCAGCTGTCTCAATTGTTTACCAACTGGTAAACATCTAAATACTCACATACTTCACATCAGGAGCATGATACGTACTTTTCCATTATCCTAGAGTAAACATTTGAGAGTTAGAGATCAAATATGCTGCATACCTATTTCATGAGTAATTAACTGATCCTGGAAGGAGGACACAAGTTTGGCAGAAGTGCTCTAGGGTATTGAGCAAGAAGTAACACTAAACCAGGAAACAGGTAACTGAACTAATCAAGTCATTTTCTATCTTCTTTTATTAACAGTCCGGCTAAGTAATCATTAATGCATTTATTACTAAATTAAAACTTCTCCTATGTCTTTCCAAGACAAACTGCAGACCTACCTTCTTCCTGCCTTCTACACATTTCAGAGTGAGGATTTTAAGGAAAAACTGCTTGACAAGACATGCTGTGAGGTGAAGTTATGAGCCCTGCACATTTAAAACATACCCACTGCCCGTTTCTTTGCTGGGTAGCCAAATGCCCATGCTGTCAAGGTATGACTGGACTAACTGACAGGCAGTTCCCTAAATATCAAAACGTTAAATCAAAGACCTACACTGTAGTTTACTGTGATGATCCAGTGTAATCTAAACAGTCCAAATGTCCATTTGAATGAAGGAGAAGGTAACACTCAGATAAATTACCCTCCATGACTACCTGATGCCTTGTGAACCCCAAGGAAGAGAAGTCAGCCAGGAGCCAGGGCAAGCTTCTAAATGTTCCACTAGAAGGGAACCTGCATTTGCCCACCAAGACCATCAGGGGTGTCCAGCCCTTGGAGATGCACCCACTGAAGTAGCTGCTGAAATGGTCAGAGCAGCTTTAGCAAATCCCACTTTGTAGACGTAACAGCTCATAAAATTTCAAAGAGCAGTGAAATTGCGCTTTTAAAAAAATGCAAAGAGCAGCATGGCACCCACCGCTATGGGACACCAAAGCTGCAGAATGTCACATCTCTCTCTCTACTCTAAAACCTTCAGAGGTTCTCTAGAGTAATGTAAAAACCTTGAGGTGTTTTTAATGTTTGTAATGAAATCCCAGAAGTTAAAAATCCATGAGATTTCAAACACTTCTGGGAGTTGTAATGGAGGTAGAGTACTAGGCAACAACTGTGAATATTTTCATGTGACCTGCTTTGAATCACACTGCATAATACTGTTTAAAGGCTCACTATTGCCGAAACTCAGATGAGGCATCAGAAGTGAGTATGACCATCCAGCATACAACTGAGTGACAATGACAGGGATACAGCTTAAAAAAAATCTTACGTTTCTCTGCAAGATATGAGTCTCATTTGGCAGTGCTGTAAACTAAGGACTAGTCTAAGGACTACAGAAAAATTAAATAATCACAGAACCACGGAATGGTTTGGATTGGAAGGGACCTCAAAGATCATCTAGTTCCAACCCCCCTGCCATGGCAGGGACACCTCCCACTAGACCAGGTTGCT
>JAVSBS010010036.1:3577-14652 GCA_033124195.1 Coracias cyanogaster | reverse complement strand
TAATTCCTGCCTTTGAACTCAGCAGGGGCAAAAAAAAAAAAAAAAAGTGGGTTTTAACAACATTTTAAAGCCTTTATAAAGACTTTGCAGCCCTTGAAAGACCTCTTGGATGAAAGAAACGCAGGGGACTAAAACAGATGATTCCCCAGAAGCTGAAATAGTCTTTATTTACGGCAGCCCCGCTTTCTGGGCTCCCCCCAGCTGAGAATGTGCCTCGCTCACTGAGACCTTCGTTCATCACTGAGCTGCTCACTGGCCTCCAGCTCCCTTCCTCCATCCTCCTACTCTCAGAAGTGAAACAAAGGTGGTCTCAGAGGATGATGTGGAAAACAGCTCCGAAGGAGGAGTACGCAACAACCAAAGCCCTGTGTAAATCATCACTCCAGGCCTGCAGAAATCTTTCTCTCAGACCCAGTGAGGTCCCAGCCACTGGGTTGACTTATCCGAGGGCACTGACAATGGTTGTCTTGTTACCGAGACTTAAAGGACAGGCTGGTAGCAGAGAACTACCCTGAAACAGCTCAGGGATCAAACTCCAGTGGGAACAACAGGGAGGGGGTTTTTGAACCCTCTTGCATTACATTCCTGATGAGGAAATGCGCAACCAAGGCATCAGCATGAGTGTGGCCAGCAGGACTGAGGCAGGGATCGTCCTCCTGGACCTGGCACTGGAGAGGTCGCCTATTGAATCTTGAGTTCACCTTTGGGCTCCTCAATCCAAGAAGAACATTGAGGGGCTGGAGCGTGTCCAGAGAAGGGCAATGGAACTGGGGAAGGGCTTGGAGCATAAGTCTTGTGAGGAATGGCTGAAGGACCTGGGGGTGTTGAGCTTGGAAAAAAGGAGGCTCAAGGGAGACCTTCTCACTCTCAACAGCTCCCTGAAAGGAGTTTGGAACAAGGTAGAGGTCAGGTTCTTCTCCCAAGGAAATGGCCTCAAGTTGTGCCAGGGGAGGTTTAGGTTGGACATGAGGAAAAATGTCATCCCTGAAAGGGTTGTCAAGGGCTGCCCCAGGCTGCCCAGGGCACTGGTGAAGTCCCCATCCCTGGAGGGATTTAAAAGCCATGGAGATGTGGTGCTGAGAGACGTGGTTTTAGTGGTGGACTTCACAGTGCTGGGTTTACAGTTGGACGTGGTGATCTTAAAGGTCCTTTCCAACCTCAGTGATTCTATGAACCTATCTCACTACCTTCAGAGCAACCCAGGCCTCCAGGCCTTACTCAGTGACAAAACACTCCCTGCTGCATCCATCCTTACAACCTGGCCCCAAGATGCCTCACAAGAAAAACTCCAGTGGCCACAAAATACCCCAAACACCTAAACTCCACTTAAAACCAAGGACATGATTAAAATTCACCAAAGCAACAGCACTTCTCAAAAGCCTACTGCATTTCAAGGTCTCCAGTGGAAAAGGTCACCAACATACACAGCAAGTCTCCCAAAGCAAAGGTCTGGGTCATGCTGCTGTCAGGTTCAGCCTGGAAACAGGTTGTTATAAACCCTCCCATGCTGTTACCACAGCCATGGTGGGCAGTGCATGACCGCTGGTTGTATCCTCACCACCAGCACCATTCCTCCAGCCTGCAGTCCAACCCTTAAGGGTGCTGGCTCCATTCAAAGCCTTTTCGTCTGACTGAAGAACATGCTGGGTATTTTGGTGATGTGATCACCACCTTCACCTGACCACGCTCTGGTCAGGTGAAGGTAAAGGACAGTGTCATGAACTCCATGAAGAGCATAGGTGCTGCACAGCTGAAGACCAGTACCACTGCAGCACTGACTGATGATATCCTACTTAAGACAGTTGCATGCATCAAGTTTAACCTCAAGAGGCTTTATAAGAGGTTGCCGTGGAATCTCAGAAGGTACAGGGAGGACATGAACCCCATGGGCTCCCCAGGACATCTTCATAACCACACACAGCCACAAACAGAGGACATCGAACTCTGGTTCTTACAAAGCCACCCTCCAGAGCACAGCCACACACCACGTACAACAGCTGCACCACATCAACACGCCCTTCAGGTGCCACCATGCACATGGTGGCAACTGGAGCCACCATAAAGTTTTGTTTCCCAAGTAGTTTATATTCCCACACACAGTATTTATGGAATCTTTTCTTAGCATAAGGAGAAACCACAGAAACGTTAGATTTTTCAAAAAGCAAAGATTTGTAACCAATTTCCATGGTGACTACTATAAACCCAAGTGATACGACTCTGCACACACCCACGTGGCCTCTACGTGAAGCTGAGCTGAGAATACCGGGACACACCAAAGCCAACATATGAAAGAGAGCTCGTGAAAATAGGACACATCATCAAGGTGGCTGAAAATGTTCCTGTTTCCTCAACAGGAGCACAGCATGGATGATAACACCGTCTGGAAACACCACAACATTTTGTGATGCCATCTGTTAAACTATTCACATGTTAGGAGTCCAGAACACAAGGAATTGGTTGCATTTGGTTTTTTTCCGGTTATGCTTCTATCCCCTCATCATAGAGCTGCTGGCACACTTGGTGGCCAAGAGGATTTGAAGCCACAGCCCAGGAGAGAGGACCTTGCTCCCCAGCCATGGTGCGTTACAATCCCTTTCCATCATCATTGCTGTGCTACGGATTAAATTCCTCACCCAAGCAGAGCAGGACAGAGCCTAAAGCCAGATGGTTTAGATGCTCTCTCAAGAAGGAAAAGTTCAAATCCACTCTCCACCCACTTCATTTCCAAGAGGTAATCTTCATACCTCTTTTAATTTATTATTCACCACTGTGACACAATGTTTTAGCTCAACAAAGGAGCTAAAAAAAAGCTGTTATTTAATTTCCGTGGGCTTAACTTCATTAACTTCTGGAGAGGACTAATGTCTGTGACCACTAGGAAAGGATATTTGTACATTTTTCCATTTTCTGGTCTGGTAATTACAGTTACTGAGAGGAGACAGCAGTTAGATTTGTGAAATACAACAGGTTGTGCATTAACAGTTGTCAAAGGCACAGAGAAAACAAATTCTCTTTTTGATATAGCTCAATCACACAAGGTAAGGATCTCCACATACTTCAGAAGTCAGCATCACCGTTCTCCTCAGACCCCCGTTTGAGCCAGCAGGATATGAGTTGGAGAATCTCAGATTTTGTCAGAAGGGATTACATTTCTGTGGGACGACGGTCACAGAAACCACGGAGCAATGTAACTGGGGTCGAGAAGACAGGCAGCAACACTTTGGCAGCGGGCAGCAGGAATACACCACATGCAGGAACATCCCTCCAAGCTTCTAAGGCAGAGATGGGCAGGAGCCCACTACCTTTTGTGAAAAATCCCAATCATACTGAGCGGCTAAGGTAGAGACCAGCAGGAGAGCACCATCACACCGTTTAGACCAAAGGGACCTGCAGGGAGCCCATAAACCGCTAAGTCTCCTGTTTGCGAGGAACGTTAGTTATTTGACAGAAGTCTCCAAACTCCACTTCAACCTCTCCATCCCCACCAAGCCAACTGAGGTTCCCCCACCCAGGGAAAACACTGTGTTTCAGAGACACCACAGTTAACCGGAGCACATTTTGGTGAGAGACACACCTCAGAGAGAAAGCACTTCAAGTGAAAACCAGAGAGGGTTTATCCAGGAGTGCTTTCAGCAACAGGAGAGACCAGGACCGGGGCTCCCAGGACATATGTTCATGGTCTTCCAGCCACACATTTCACCCTTTCAAGAAAGCGTGGCACACTGCGGTACACCTCAAGAGCACCTGCTCCACCAAGCCAGAGGCCTGAGAAGGATAAACGACCACCAGCACCCAACATAAACTGGCATTTTCAGGACTGAAAGACCCAGACCTCAGCGCCTATTTCCACATACCATTTGGCCAAAGCACTGGCTTGATGCTCCTCTAAGCCCAAAGATGCTATGCGAGGATTTGCATCCAGGCACTGAGTCAGACCCAAGGCCTTTTATTTTTTTGCCAGCTCAGCAGCCATCCAGATCTGCCTCCCAGTCCAGCTCCGCAACGGGGGCACGAGTTAAAAGCAGCACTGTCTTCTTGAGAGGCAAAACCAGCTGAAACTACCAACCTTGCTACTCACCGAAAAACACCATACAACTGTTCTACAGCAGCACCATAAGATTAGTAAGTGCTGGACTAACACTGGGAAAAGGACCGAGCAGATCAAAACGTTATCACTAAGTCATTAAAACAACATTTGTAAAAGACCGAAAACAGACGGCATTGTTGCACAACGCACAGAAACGCTCCTGGGCTGACTTCTCCTCCTCCACTAAACCTGTCTGGTAACTCCGGGAACAGGACTGTGTCGTACAGGCTGCGGGAAAAGTGGATCAAGAGGGTAAGCTAAGGACAGAGCTCTGGACTCGGCTCTGTTTGTGCAGGATCGCGGAGTGGACGCGCGTTAGCCGATACATATGGTTTCACTTTTACGTAAAGCTCATGTTTACATCTAATGGATCGGGGCAATTAGAGCTGGCCCCAGCACCAGGGTTTGAGACAGCGTGCCTATACACCACGCAAAGGATTTTTAGGGATGATCGGAGAGCAAGGAGCGAGTGGAGCAGTTGTATTTCTGGGGCGGAGGGTGTAAATGGCTGAAAAGCTCTGTTTTGAGGTCAGGTTCAGCAAGGGACAATTGGCTTTGCGGATTTCGCTACTGTGCGTCGGGGACTAATCCCTCAACCACCGAAGGGATTTAAAAGACAGAGCAATTCTGCACAAGTCCACGGATCTGACTGAAAACACGAGATCGGCAGGATCTGCCAAGCCCCCGGTTATTGTAACAGCTTTGTACAAACAAGACACGCCAAAACGCAAATGAGCTGCGAGTCTTCGCAGCTCGTAATTTACATCCCGCCTCACACATCAGACCATGGTGACTTCCCTACTTAACCTTTATTCTTCATGTCATCGCTGGGAACGCGGAGGAGCATCGCAGGTGGGCGATACACTGACATACACACACAGAGAGGAAAAAACACCCCAAACCACCCCAAAACCGCCCCCACCACCACACACGGTAGCAGGTGCTCGGGTCCTTTCTCCCATCCCTCCCCACACACTCAGGTAGGGATAAAACCACCACCCAGAGCCACGCTCTCCACCTGAGCTCGGCGTGGCACCAACCAGGGTTTCTTGGGGCTGAGGAACAAGGGTCAGCCTGTTGAGGAGGCGGTTTTGGGGAAGTTGGCAGCGTGGGACGGGGAAACGGGGCAACCCCTCAGGCAAACACCCCCCAGCTCTGCCCCACGGCGCCCACCCTCTGCCCACCTCCATGGCCATGTTGTGAGGAGGACGGAGCCGCGCTGCCCGCCGCTGAGGCCCGCAGCCGCCCGCCGAGGGGGCCGGGGAGCTGAGGGGAGCCCTCGCCCGCCGTGCCCGCTCTCTGAGGGGGGAACCGCGGCAGGCGAGGAGGCGGCTTCTGGGGTCCCTCCTCCTTCTCCTCCTCCTCCCCTCAGCCTCGTACCTCTCTCTGCGGTGGCCGGAGGGGACGGGTCTGGCCTCAGCGCCTCGCTCCCCTCCCCGCGTCTGAGCGGCTCCCGACGCGGCGGCTGCGGGCACTGCGGGGCGAGAACCAGCGCCGGCCTGTTTTCCAGCCGCCTCCCCTTCGGCCCGCCCCGGCTCCGCCTCAAGGATACCCCCGCCTCCGCCTCGTCCTCCTCCTCCTCCTTTCCGTCCTCCTCCTCCTCCTCCTCCTCCTCCTCCTCCTCCTCCTCCGCCCCGGCTCGGGCTGCGGCCTGCCCGGGGCAGGGAGGCAGGTCAGCCCGCCCGCCGCAACGGCAGAGCCCCGGCGCTCCTCAGGCCTGACCCGGGGCTAATAAATCCTTTAGGGCCTGGTAGGAGGTGGAATCATGGGGTCGTGGCGTGGTTTGGGTTGGAAGGGGCCTTAAAGGTCATCTAGTGCCACCCCCCTGCACTGGGCAGGGACATCTTCCCAGAGTCCCAGCTGTGGCCTGCAGTGCCCCTTAGGCATACAACCCGGGCTGATTGAGGGTATATACCCTTAAATGGTTTTAAACGAACAGTGGGTAGATTTACAGTAGATATAAGGAAGAATTTTTTGACACTGAGGGTGGTGAGAGCCTGGCGCAGGTTGCCCAGAGAGGTGGCGGCTGCCCCATCCCTGGCACCATTGCAGGTGAGGTTGGCCGGGGCTCTGAGCAACCTGCTCGGGTTGCAGATGTCCCTGCTCAGCACAGGGGGTTGGACTAGAGGAGGTTTAAAGGTCCCTTCCCACCCAAACCAGGCTGTGGTTCTATGATTAAATAATGCAGACTCAAGTACATGGATCTTTTAGCCCTTTCTTGTCTCCAAAAGAGATTAATGCTCAATGCCTGATCTGCTTTCCACTCTTCCATTCAAATATCACAGATCCAGGTCCTGCTTCCCCTTCAGCCTGTGAGGCCAGCCTTTGTGAAAGGAGAAAAATGGGAGATGAAGATGGTCTTTACCCACTTCAGAGACTAAACTTTGGCTCAGAACTGGCCACTAGTTCCTCAAAGGACTTTGGAGGAAGGGACTGCCACCAAGATACAAGACTCACCTTGTTCATTTCAGCAGCTTACTCTGCTCCAAGTCAGCACAATTTATAGCACATGCAGAAGTAGGGAAGACCTCCTGAGTCCCCAGCTTTTGCCATATTTTGTGAGCAGCGTGGACTCATAGTTACACCTTTTTCTCATCTCTTCTTTTTTTGTCTTCTTGGGCAGGGAGGGGGATTTAGCATCCGGAACGTTTTCCTTGTGTTGTGATTTTTTTTAACCGCTCCATTTGCCATGTACCAGAAAGAATGCAGGTGTTGATGCTTCTTGTGGTTTCCTCTGCATTTACCTTTTCTCATTAGAATTTATCTTAATAATTACACACGACTCTGGAGCAGTAAAAACGTGTCCTTGTTTCTGCCAGAAATATTGCACTTAGTATGCAAAGTTGTTTTTAATCTTCAGATTGGTCTGCGTACGTATCGATAGCGCCTTACAGCGTTGTTTTTGCAGCCTTAATGGGGAAAATGTACGCACTGGGGCAAAGTAATTGGATTTCGGCTGAGAAGCAGCATTTGAATGAAATCAATAGAGATTCTGTCATCTAATATTTTAAGTTTGGTACGCTGTGTATACTGCAGGTCAGTGTAAATTCATTAAAAAGATCAATGCGATGGAATTTGTCTTGGGTGCCTTGAAATATCCTAGGGTGACTCGAGAGGAAGTTGCCAAGGAAACAAGAGATGCAACTCAGAGAAACGTTTAGGTGTTTCAAGTTGATGGCTGAATTCTACGGAGTTTACAAGATATAACATAGGAAGTTGTCATGGAAACAAACCTCAACAAATGGTTAATGAGTCGCCAAGCTGGGCAATTACCGCAGATAGCTGTGTCAGAACAGCTCGGGCCAAAACACCCTTAAAATACGTGAACTCTCCACAGGTCCTTGGTTGTTGGTTCTTACCCCAGCTAAAAAGAGCAAATGGCGCTTAAGCACCAAAATGGCAGATGCAACAGCAAAACTATCAACAGTCAGACTTCTTTGGAGCTGAGTTCAGTTCGGGTGTTATAAATCAAAACTCCTTAACGAGTATCTAGAAGCTCTGCTATAGGTAATAAACCTGTTTTGAATTTCAAATATACTTCTCTTGCATTATTGTTCATATGAAATGAAACATTTTAATTAGAAATACTTTTAAAACTCAATTTGTGTCTTGATCGGTGTCTTTTCTCTGCCAAAGGCTTTTTGTTTATGGTGATGCTTCAGTTCTGCTTTTTTTTTCCTGGGTTTCAATCCCAAACCTACTTTTCTTTAGTAATAAGTCCTTGTGGAAATTATTTGCATTCCTGTTAGAGAACCGTCATTTTCCAGGATCATGCGGGCATCAATGTTTTTCTTCCTTCATTATTCCATTTCAACTTCTCAATTTCCTTTCTTATTAGGTGTGATGCATTTCTTAGCTCGTGTACAGAGCTTTAGGGTCTTGGCGCTGATGTGAAACCTCTTAGAACTGTCCATCAGGTTCAAAGAGGAGATCCAAGGACATGCGCAGTAACACGCAATCCCTATTTGTTCTTCATGTACCAGAGGAAGCCAGGACACGGCCACTCTTGAGGAGATGAGCGGATGCGGACATGGTGATGGAGGATGCAGAGCATGTCCTGGCTTTCTCTTAGACGCAGACAGACCATATCTAATGTACAGATGCGGTAGATAAGGTGCTCATGGTGGTGTTGGGTTGACGGTTGGGCTTGATGACCTGAGAGGTCTTTTCCAACCTTAATGATTCTATGACTCTATGCATGGAAATCCCTTTCCCAAAGCTATTCATCCTTTACAATAATTTGTCTTCCCCAATGAAATCCCATCTTCAGCCCTCAAATACTTGTTCCCGAAGAGTTTTTCCCTGTCTGACACTCATCCTGAGAACATCACACTATTTAATTCCCTAAAAAGCTCCTGGCCATTATGTTCTAGGATCAGCCTGCCACTTGTTAAAAATAACAGCTTTTTGAGATGTTTCACAAACAGCTTCACCTGCAAGGAACTAGGATGCCAAATACTGTATTACGGCATGCATAGCTTCCCCATCATTTGAAGTTATAGCTGCGGCTATAAATTATACATTCTGAGCTTTCTCCCAGTTCCACACACACACAAATTGCCCATTCTTGGAGTATCTGTGCTTGCCAAATTTTCTATACACGAAATCTCCAGTTAGAGGTTTCTATATAGAATTATATAGAATTTCTATACAAATTTCTATACACGAAATCTCCAGTTTTGTGTGTTTGAACTTAACAAAATGGAGTGCAAGATGGAGTGCTCCTTTTGCATCCATCTTCCCATCGCACAGCCCCCATGGGTGCTCTGGTAGCAGGAGAAGGAGAATCTAGCTCTCACAATTTTATTCAAAGTCTTGACATTTCAGCACTTCCCCAGACCTTTGAATAATGTTTTCCAGGAGAATTTCAGCTTTTATACAAATTTCTAGACCTCATGGTCAGGGAGAAAAGGTGTTTTAAAAGTTTAGAAAGAGAGGACAAAGAAACAAACCCCTGTATAGGATATTTTTTTTTTTAATGCTTTTTTAAACATCTCTGTCATTTGGAGAGGCTTAAATCATAATACATGAACAGCTGGGACTGGTCAAGAACCAGGGCTCTAAATGTGAACCATTTTTAGCATGAATGCATGCCCTTGGAAACCATGCATGACTTTTTACTGTCATTCCCTCCTAGCAGAAAAACTAAAAGGAACAAGGCTTTCTCTGAGCAGCAGATGCTGTCCCTGAGCTAGGGAGGGTACAGCGAGCCGGGAAGAACCACAAGATCCCATTGTCATTTGCGGTGCTGGAGTTAAGCCTGCCTTGCCCTGAAACGTGTCGTGCAACCTGTGGGGTTTTGTAATTGCATGGCTTTGTGCTACAGATAATAAAACAACCTTGGATGGTGCTTCACAGCGGCGCAGCCCATTAACTACTCACATATCGACACTGGGATTCGCCGTGTTCATGTGGGTGCCGGGTCACGCCTCCCTCATGGGCCTTCTCCTCGCCCAAGGCTGCTGCGAGCTCCCGAGCGGGCTGCGGAACAAAGTCCTCTAGAGGAAGGGCCTTTGCCTCTCCTGCGGCAACATATTCAAACGTTCAATGAGAATGAAACCTCTGGAAGTTTAATTTCAGTACCCTTAGTGCTGGAAATGTCTCTTTTCCAGGCCTGCTGCAACCCAAGGCAGCTGAGGAAGCGGATCAGCTCTGGCTCGTGGCTCGCTGCTCAGGGCCCGGGGATGCTGTACTTGGCTGGATAAAGGCAAAAAATACCTCTTTTTGTCTTCCACGTCTGCTGCGGAGTTAAATGCCAGATGTTCTCTGGTTTTTAATAGAATTTATTAGAAGTTATTTACTTTGTGAGATCTTAATTGAAGGGCATGGGAATAAGAAACTTTAACCTTTTTTTTTTCTTTGTTTTCCTAACTATTTACATTAAGTAGCAAGAAAAACCCCCAAATGTCAGTTGTAACTGCAGTACTTACCCAGCAAGTGATTTTTACTTGACGCTATGCAAATACAAGCTGGAGAGATATTGAAGCCCTGGGAAACACGGTTGTGCTGGTTTAATAATTGTCTGTCCGTAAACGCTCACATGGGTGAGCACCAAGTCGCAGGGGCATTACTGGCATCACCAGGGCTTCTCCTGTGCTTTGGAATCACCAGTGCTACCAGATTCACTCAGGGATTAAACATTCTGCTTCACCTACCTAACAGGACAAGCATTTCAGGTTCTGACTGCTCACAAGAGGCTGTTTGCATCCCTGCAAAAATACTCACGCCGAACTATGCGCAGAAATTCAGTGCGTGTACCTGTGAAATTTGCATCAGGTCTACAAAGGAAAAGGCAAAACTCCTCCAACAATTCCTTATGAATGATTTTTCCAACGGTACGTGTGAAAACCGAGCCTTTAAATAATCCACAGTCCTTTTCCCATTAATGTAACTTTCAAAACGAACAGGTTTGTAAGCTTTTTATTCTTTAAAAAATGTAGCTGAGGCAATTAGAGAGGCCAGAGCCGCCTTCCCAGGAGGATTCTGTTAAATAATAAATATAAAAACCAATAACTTGCAGACACTTCAAACCAGGCACAAAACACAGAAACTCACAGTGGTTAGTCAGGGTAACAGAACAGGGATTTGAGCCATTTTTATTCGCCTGGGTGACTCGGAGCAGTTTGTTTCTCACTGATGTGCTGCTCACACAAAGGATCCACAGCAGAGAAACATTTGAAACATCTTGTGTGTGTAACTTCCCATTAGGAAACATGGCTTGTGATATGGCAACTAAACAAAGAAGAAATTAAATCTACACATGACCCTTGCAAAGTAGGAGCAAAGGAAGGGTTTGTCTTCCAGTGCTTTGGGGAAAATCCTCCCGTTGTGCACATGCTACTTCAGAAGCTTTCATGCAATCATAGAATCCTTTCAGTTGGAAGAGCGTTTTAAGCTCACGGAGTCCACCCGTTCCCCCAGCACTGCCAGGTCACCACTAACCCCTGGCCCTCAGCACCACATCTCCACGGCTTGGAAACCCCTCCAG
>JAVSBS010010033.1:8221-26715 GCA_033124195.1 Coracias cyanogaster | reverse complement strand
GTAGATGAGTACTCAAAGGTGAAGGTGAGGTGATTCTTATCTTGTGTAGGTGCTGTTTTCTGTTGTGGGCACTGAAGCATCTTGAGTGTGACTCAACGGGTTGGGTGCTTTTGTGAAGCAAAAGAAAAACCGCTAATATCTGCCTGCTGTCTGCGTGGATCTTAACACAGGGTGAACAGACTTAACAGCTCATTGCTGCTGAAACAAGGAGTCATATCATCTTCCATCTTCTTGTTCCTGTCTTCCTGCCTACTTGTTCTCACTAGGTACCTTGTGCCAGCTTTGATGCTTGCTGGGAATACTCCGTGCTTTGATTTGACTTATTAAAATGTCAGCAAACTGTTCCGGCAAAAAAACCCACAAACAATAACCTACCAAAACCCCCAAACATGGTCGTTTTTCTGCTTCTTTATTGAATAACGTTGGCTCAATGAAAGGTTTCTGTGCTTGAAAGAAATGTAGGATAAATGGATAATGCAATAGGAAGAAGGCAGCAAATATCTCCCTTATAGCAGCTAGAGCTGTTATGATGATTCTAATGTGTGAAAGAGCCTCATCTACAACGAGCTCATTAAATTAAGTGTATGCTAAAGTAGAGCCATGCGTGTAGTCACACTGCAATTGCTTCTTTGAAGTTAAGTGCATTTGTGTGTCCCTAGGTGTGGGTCTTCAAGATGATCAGAGCGTTGACTGCTGCGTTTCATTGATCCAGCTGTAAACACCAAGCGTATTCTAACTGGTAAATGTGCTCTTCTCATGAACGGGGTTCTGACTCCAGGTATGTGGAGGTAGGAGGAAGAAAGGATTTGAATGTGCTATTCCCATGCAGGAACATTTAAGTCCTTAATTTAAAAATACTTGTTCAGAAAATGGTCGCAGCCACCTTGCATCTCATATTGAAAAGATTTCATTCCTTGAACCCTAATTCATGTATTGGATTTACCAAGAATTCACCTTTTGAAAGTGAGGACTTGTTTGATAGGCTTGTGATATTGCAACAAATTACAGAAAATAGCAGAAAGCTTTAGTATCATTCTAATCTGAACTCAAATCTGTTTTGTTTCCAGGCAATAATAATCAAATGGAGGCTGAAGCGTGAGGTCTGCTCCCGGGCAGAGCCGCGTGCTTTCAGCTAGCTTTGTTTGCACGTGGGTCTGAGTGTTACAGCTTGGATCTGTCTGTTCTTTACCTTGTTTTTCCTTCTCTGAGACTTTCCCTGCTGGTTTTGTTCTCTTGGGAATAGCTTTCTGTTGGATATTCCTTATGTTGTTGTTGTTTGTGTGCTTCTGTGCTCCTTTACCCTTTCTTGCTTGTCTATTCCTTGTACTCTGCTTCTCTGCTCCTTCCGTTACAGGTATTTCTTAAGATGCAATATACCTTTAGCTTTAGCCCAGCTTCTGGTGGGCAAACGGTTACAAGACAGAAATTTGCAGATGGCTTAAACAGATGTTCCTGTGAGAGTGAAAATATTTAACTCTTCAATCACTGCTAGACAGAGTGCCTGTAGAGCTGATGAATATTGAGGGAATGGTGTGGCAGGGGCTCCTGAGGCCCCTTTTCACCCTGCATTACTTTAATGTCAACCTGACACCTTTCAGGAGAAATGAAGTCTGCTGAATATAGCTTTTATGGTTTTTGTTGCTGTGTTAATCTGTACACCACAGTTAGTCCAGATATGTGCTTGTGCCAAAATGGGAGGGCTGTTTTGAACTCCTTGAGGAAATCCATCCTGAGTGCTCTCTAGCAAGGTCTGGGTGAATTTATTTTTAATCAATAAATGCAAATCATCACTTTTTTTTTCTCCATACCAAAAATGAAGATGAAATATCAAGATATTAAGAGATGAAATAGTGTGTGCCCTGGGATGTGTTATTTGAATATAAATATACTGTTTATGCTAGCTGTTTTTCAAATATTTTAATATTGTGATGCTTAAATTATAATATTTTTCATAAAGTTATTTTAATTCTTAATCCTTCATTTAATCAGGAAAGATATACAAATAAGTAGTAACTAACAAACTATCCTAATAAAAATAGAAGAACATAAGTACAGTCATCATAAACTAAAAATGCAAGAATTCAATTCTTCCAAAGTGAATTCCTTGTAGGTGCTTATCAGGCTTTAGAAAATGTACAATTTCAAAGTCCAGATGCTTTAACAGATGACTTAAATACTTGGAGTAAACTAATCTGTAGGCACAACAGGAACTTGATGGTGTAGTAGGTGGTAAGATTCTTTTATGATAAGTTATAATGGAATTCCCCTGGAATGGTGTAGTCCGCCTACTTGAAGGAACAGTAATTCAGAAGATGAATAGGACACAGCAAATGCCAAGACATTAAAAAAATGGCAGGTTATTGTAATACATGGGACTGTATGACTAAGTCAGTCTGTAACTAGCTCTTAGTAGTTCTGGTGTACGTTATGGTCTACATATCTTGAGCTTCCCTGGTTCACCTCTTGTCTAATAGCTGGTCACTTAAACATTTTTATTTGTCCAGAATACCATGCCTGTGTATGTATTAATTTAAAGCATGAGTCTGCACCTAACAGGAAGGGCTACATTGTACCTGATAACTGTAGTGATGTTTGGATTATATTTTCAAAATTACTTTTTTTTTTTCCCCTGTCTATTTTAAAATTCTGGAAATGTTCCTAGCGATTGGGATGTTGGGGGAGCAGGGAGAGAGTAATGGTTGGTTTGGGCTGCTTTGAACAAACTTGCTGTAATTACTGGAATTTTAGTACCGTTTTCAATCTGCATACTGAGAATATTTGATACGCTTTTTACCGATGTTTATCCGATGTAAACTACACAGTGAAAAAACATGTAGAATGTGATTGCAGTTTTCTAAAGCAATACTATCTGTTGGTTTCGAGGGGCTTGTTACTTATCTCTTCAGGATATTACATCTAACTGTGTGAAATATTTTGAGATGATAGTGTTTTTCTGGTCAGTGTGACACAACTTGTTAATTTGGTGAGCTGTTAGCAATGAACTTAGTATTTCAGCACATCGTTTGTCAACAGAAAGAAGTTGATGCACTTGGAAACTTCTTTCTGAAATATGAAGGGTTGTTATGGAGGTAGTAATGTGTTGTCTGCAATCACATAAAGTGGCATAGAAGAAGAATTCTGTCTGTTTTGTTGTGCTGAGCAATAACGAAAGCAAAAGTGGTAGCAGTATCTATTAGGATGACCTAATTTGCTTCATTATATGTAAAAAAAACTCAAATTGTTTCAATTAGTGGATAAAGAGAGAAGTTTTTCACAACTTAAATTCTTTTGACAAATCTCTGTTTGTCTTGATGTGCGAGACTTGCTTAAGGAATTCTGAGGGAGCTTTTAAAACTGGCCCAGAAATGCAGTTTCAGTGATACTTGGGAGGAGGAGAAAAAAGAAAATATGATTCTGATTTCTTTGTCTTGAGAAAAGTGAATTACTGATGCCTATGAGAAAGTCAGCTGGAATGTTGTTCCATTTAGAACAGTCTGACTGATTGCTATTAACTGTCTCTGCAGATTGAAGGATGCTTCTGTAGGCATTAGGAATAGTTTTAATTTAGTCTCCTTTTTAATACTGGTAGCGTTTTGCTTTTGGCAAAATACATCATGCACATTTTAGTTACAGAATTGAAAAAACCTCAGTGAATAGTCCTGCCAGGTTGCCAGGAAATGTGCTCTGCTTCCTTCTTTATATCTTCATGAAAAGCAACTTACAAAATACTTCACTGAAAATATTGCAGGAATATAAAAACATTAACAAAACAAACAAACAAAAAAACCCAAAACACAAAACCCTGAAGAAAAAATATTTGTATTGACATCTACAGTACAGTATTATTGTGAAGGAAAACTGATAAATCTCCTTCACAGAGAGGTTTCAACAGTTTTTAAGAACTTCTTATACCACAGCACAGAAGCACCCCAATCTTACTAGGAAGATTTCTACTGAAAATTTTATTTCCGGATAGGTGTGAATGTGCACTGGTGATGGCTGTTACTGTCAGACGTGGGTGTGTAACACTGTGCAGCATTGTCCCCGTTTCCAGCCGAAAGCTTCGCTGGGATCCAGATCGTGTGTAAGCTACCTGCCGTGCAGCTCTGGACGGAGCACTGCTCTGTTTCGCTTTACAGTACTGATTAATGTGTGTCGCTGGTGTAGTAGTAACTTATTTCTCATATTTCTGGCATAAGCTGGTAGATAAAAGTTTCTTCGTTGTCACTTGAAAAAAAATTGGAAAGATTTGGCTCATCTCTTCTTAACTCTCCAGCTACACGTGCTGTAATGTCGTGGTCTAGTGGGAGGTGTCCCTGGCCATGGCAGGGGGGTTGGAACTAGATGATCTTTAAGGTCCCTTCTAATTCTGACAATTCTATGATTCTGTGGTCCGGTTTGGTGGGTGTTTTTCTCTAAGCGTATATTAGTGTACATACAAATATCGGGATGTGGGGGGGCAGTGGGATTGTAGGCGTGATAGGAGGCTGGGACATTAGTGCGAGAATAATGGTGCAGCTAAACTGCTGAGAGGAGTAAACCGCTCAAACCTGGCTTGTGCTGTTACCTTCTGGGACTGACTGTGGCTAATGCACCCACACCAAACCTCTAGATAAAAGAATATTTTTAACAGATTATTTAAGAGAGTGTTTTCTCTTGAGTCTAACACCAAGAGGTTTAGATTTGTGTTTCTAACCATTCTGACCTGAAGACTTAGAAAAGTTGAAAAGACTGACTTTGGTAGGATTATTAAGACTATGAATTAACTTGACCAAAGTAATTGATGTTCTTGTGCTGGTTTCTTGTGTATTCATATCATGTTTCTACTCTGTTTTGTAGAATTTTAGGTACTTTAGAACACATTTAAGAGACAAATCATGCTGTTCTTCAAGGTTCTGATTAATGTTTTATTAACGCTGCAGATGAGGAAATGCTGATGCACCAATTTTGTGCCTGATTTGGGAGAAACTGTCTTCTGTGAGCCCAATAAAATGAAGTGTGTTTTAGAGGATAAGGCATCTGGAGACCAGGAGAGCTATTATGTGATCACTTGCTTTCTCTGCGAGATGAAAATAATACCAGTTACCTGTTTTTTTAAGTGCATTGCTGTCTCCAGAGGAAAACTTACATTACTGTTATATATTAATAAAGTTCAGCTGCAGGGCAAGTAGAATGAACTGCAAAGATAAAGAAACCACACCCAGGTCCGCAATGGCTGAAATTTCTTAAGTTTGGAGCTGCTGCTGAAGTGTTCCTAGAGCCCATGCTTGTGGAACTTGCTGTGTGTAGTGGCTGAGAAACTTGCATTTCAGGATGGAGAATCTTTGCCTATATAGCATGAAGTAATTTGACACTTTCTGATTAAATTTTCATTAAAAGGATTTTATCTATTTTGTTCTAGGGATTTAAATTTGGTTTTCTAGTGAAGTCTGTTAAGTATTGTATCAAGTACAAAAATGGAGTGGGTGCTGAGCTCTCTGCCCTCTCTGGTGGCTTTGTCCTCTGCTTATTATCGTATATCATCTGTCACTTAGAACTATGGTAATTTCAAACTCGATTCTGTACTATTTACTGTCCCAGAACAAGTTCTGATGAAATTTAGTCAGTGCTAAGTAGGGCCCTGAGATACCAGGGTGTCCAGGCTTTGAATCTAGGAACAGTAAGAGAGGAGAGGATCTGAAAAGCCACATTTAAGGAAGGGATCTTACTGTTATGTCAGTACCTACGTGGCATTTTGGACAACATTGCAGAGCACTCAGGTAAAACGCAAAGTGTGTGATTAGGCTTAGCTTTCTGGGTCATTGTCCCTCAGTGAGAAACAAAAATGTTCTTCACTGAGGAAAGCCATGATAAAGAGCAATTAGGAAGAACAGTGAGCTGCTGTATTAATTCCAGTTCTGCTGGAAACTTCATTTCAAAATCTAGAGTAACTAAGTTTACTTAGTGTTTTGTTAGCTCAGGCACATGTGAAGTACAGGTAAGGAACTTCATAGGCAAAATCATTCATGTCAATAGCCCCCAGGGGATATAAAGGAATGTAGTTCTTCGTGAAGGCAAACAACTTCTTTAGACAAAAGGTCATGTGTTGGTGACCTTTTCTTGTTATTTATTTGCATTATAAATGACATGTCTCAAATTACATGCTCTGTAGAAAATTATTTAAGACAGTTGTGCTCAGGCACGTCTTAAAATGAATTTAATCTTTTTATCCACAAGGAAGTTTGAAGCCAAATGGAAATACAGTCTAGAGTTCACATTAATAGCTGTGGAAGCTTGTTTTCTCTGTTAAGTTCTGGTTGTCCAGGGTGTCAGGTTTCATCACTTGGCTTGTAACTGTACAAATCATCAGTTGCAAAATCAGAATGATTTCCATCCTGAAGCAGAAGCTGCTTATCTTTGTCTCACAGAATGACTCAGGCTTACAGTTGTGTTGATTTCCCTGAAGGGAAAGCTGTCTCATATAGCTATTGCAAACATAGCTGCAGGGGGAGGAAAAAAAGATCAAATTTGGCTTTGACAGCAGAATGCATATCATTGTGCTTTCTTTCCTTCTCCTATGTTCTTTCCAAGCTTTCTGTGATTCTGTCCGTTGCTGGTTTTGTTTAGTTGTTGAATAAGATTCTGGAGAATGGGATGAAATATTTTCCTTTAGTGAGTCTGCTGTAATGGTTTAAACTTTACCCTCTTCTTCTGACCGTGCACGGAAGAGGTGAAGGGAGCTCATCAGTGGTCCTTATGATTAGGGCATGTTTTACGTGTCCTGGTGTTCCACACCTTCCCCTTGTGATCAGCTGCTCTTCTGTAAGGTGCATTCCTGAACAGTTCAAGTAAGCCCCAAACCTCATAAATAGGGAGCGAAGTGACTGTTGAACAAGAAATGCTACTGTTTTCCTAATCCTATTATGTTCTTTACAAAGTACACTTGGTTTCCCAGCCGCTCATGTAGACTCTTTTATTTTCCTTTGGTGCTTTACTATAAGTAGAAGAAACACATTTGAAATAGCAAAGGGAAAAAACCAAACCAGGATGTTACATTCAAACCTGGTGAGCCTTCACAGACGTGTAGAAGAACGTATTTTTATTATGTGATCCTTCTCTGTGGTATTTGCTATCACAGATACTGCCAAAGGACTGCCAGATTTCAGCTGGAACAGGCACAGCATCACAGCTGCTAATACCACTCTTCAAATTATTAGAAACCAAAGCTAAAAACCCCTGTTATCTAAAATAGGAAAAGCAGGAGTTTCTTTGTTTTCTGGCCATTTAGAGTGTGTTTAGGTCAACTTTATGCTTTTATCCTGTAGATGTTGTGGCTAGAAACGTCAACGACCACTGATATGCATATGTGATCATTTTAAATTTGACACCTAAGTTTTCAGGAGGAAAAAATCTTCACTTATTAATGTTTACTGTAGTTGTGCCTGAAGGAGTCATCGTCACCCAACCCTGTGTAAATTCAGAAAATTCGTTTGAAAAGATGTGATAACTGTGAGGGGGGTAGGAAAGAGTGGACTGTATGGCTGGGTGGCCAAGATAATGAATGGTGTGGAGTGGGCATGTTAATATTACAGTTTCTTCAGTTTCAGATGTGAATTGATTTAGGAGTGACTCACATAAATAAGGGAAGGATGCCCTTTGGTAAGGGAATGCGTGAGGGAGGCAAGCAAGAAGTAAAGTTGAAATCAATATTTTGATAAGGGTATAGGGAGAGATTTGGGATAAATCTACAGACTAGGGCAGAGAAAATGCAGCTCAAGCTCGAACAATCTGGGACTGTCTTTATGGCTCTTCTTAAATGGACTTTGCTGGCTGGAGATTTGAACTGTTTTCTTCTAGCCAAGGAAGTAATTTCTTTCAGGGGAAAAAATTGTAAAATCCAGAATATTTTGCAATAATATCACAAGCCTGGACATTACTAATGCAAAACATTGACTCTTCTATGTGGGGAGGCTTTTAAAAGGAACTAGGCACTGCCTTTTTTCTTTACCTGTGGTCTGTGCATTTGCTTACTTTAGGCTCCTTAGTACTGAAAGTGCCAGCTCTGACTTTTCAGGAATAAATTGAGTGTAACTTGTTATTTTTCATACTTCCATTTGAAGGACAAAGGTTTGGAATAACAAAAGCTTGCTTTCTTCTAAGTAGTCCCTAGACAAAATTTAATGTTACTCAAATATCTTGAGCGAGTCACTAAAAATCTCATTTCTTCTCACTCATACATGTTCAAAAAACATGAAAATATTCTTTTAATCATCTTTCACTTGCTGCAGAGTATGCCAGAAGTGTTTGATTGGGCCAGTGATTACGAGAACCAAAGTTTTCAACTGATTTCTGTATCCTATTGAAGCAGAAGTCAATAAGGAAATTGGTTATTCTTTCCCTTGAGTGTTTAGGGTTGGTGGGAACACTTTATGAACTGCAGACAGATTAAAATTAATACCTATATTTTCTTTATGCTGTATGTCCAAATTGCCGTGAAAGCTTTATATGATATTTTTTTCCCGTGCATGGATGCACTTTTTCAAAAGAGATTAATGTGTTTGATTAGGAATACTGAATTTTAATGAAACTAACTCAGTAGCATTGAAAATTGCTTTTCATTATTGTCATGACCAAATGGAGGTTTCCTAATGTGTAGAACTAGAGCCCTGTAGATTTAAGCTGTAGATTTAAGGAGCTGAAGGTGACAGAGGAGTTTCAGTGCTGTTAGTGACAATTCCATCAGAGATGCAGAGTAACTTTAAAAACCACCACGGCTGTAGAGAGGCCAAGTGCTGAGCCAAGTGGATGACCCGCTGAGTTGAAGCGTGAAGAAAATCCCTGAGTTTAGAATGTATTTTAGGTGGTCTGACCTGTAGAGGGTAAGTGTGAGGATCATCTAAAGCAAAGACTGATAGGTTCAGTGTAATTATGGCAATTAGGGTAAGAACCCTCTGATGCTTTCATAGTAGGGGAGAGTATAAACTATAATATAAGTTATGTAGCCAAAGTATATCACAGGTAACTGTGCAATGTTACTGTCCTGACCTTCCCTTCTTGTGGTTTCACCAGGGTGGATCATTCTGTCTCCAGTTTCAGTACTTGTGCAATAGTGTTTTGACTGCTGAACAAGCCATGTGCTGTGCTCCATGCCAGTAGTGAAAGACACCCATAATCCTACTCCATGTGCATTGGACACCTTTTAAGGTACAAGTCAATATACCTCAAGCACTTAAAATTTTATTGTCTACAGTTAAGCTTTTTCCCTATGAGGAAAGCAAGATTTTCTTACTTGACAAAAAACTTGAGTGCTTTAATCCAAACAAGCAAATACTGTGATAACATGCATGCTTGGCAAACTGTCTTAGCTGTGTATGTTCATCTATGTTCATAAATGCACTGTTATGTATTAAATAAAGTATTTAAAATATCTCGAGCTGTATGAATGAGGAAATTCTTGACCAAAAAACCTGTCATGCAGAGTTCCCTAAGTTCCTTGTTTGTCTGACAGTGATTCAGTCTGGTTGATGATGCTGACTCAGGTGTAATTCTCTGTTTTCTTTTTTCTTTTCTTTTCTTTTCTTTTTTTTTTTTTAATATTCCTGTTTCATGTGGATACTCCTGTTGATGAACTGATTCTTCTGGTAAGGGACTGTGACTCAGGCACAATGCAAGCAATGTGACAATTACGGGAAAATACCTGTTAGTATCAGGTAAGCTGGTATTTACATTTTGGTTATACATTCAGCTGAGAAATCCAGAAGATTTGCCAAATGTTAAGCCTTGCAAGTCTTAAAGCTTCCTCTCACCTGAGAAATACTCACTCTAGATGAAACGGAGCATGTATTTTAGGAGCGTTCAGAGACCGAGGAGCAGAACATGTGAGCTAATGCTCCTACTGTCTGAGCAGCAGTTGCTGGTGCACCTGAAGGCAGTTTTATACCTGCAGCATTTCTCTTCCCACTGCCTTGCTTTGTCTAGAATGGTCTGGCCATGGAGATTGAGGACATGTCTTTGGACCTGAAAAAAAGCTGCCAGAGCCCCAGCATCTTTGTGATCCAGATTTCTTAGGTCTCTATGGGACTTCTGCTTTATGCTCGTGCTTCCCTTTAACCACACAATAAAACATGTCTTTTTCTGTCACTGCTGCTGGCTGATGGAAGCTGTTGTTGACACCTCAAGCTAAGTTACAGTGACTCTCACTAGCGGCCAACAAAGTGGCATCAGTGTCATCTTCCAGGTAGAAGAGGTTTTTTGCGCACCAGGTTAGAAGTATTATTCAGGATTTCATCAAGGAATTCCTGACCAGCTCTACAGTGTATCTTGTTTTCTGTTCAAATCCACTTGGTTTTCTTAAAGTCTTATATGAAATGAATTGCACTTCTTAGAACACTATCAGGAGCACCCTGGAGTAGAACTATAGAGTCACAGTCCTGTGCTGGAGCCTGTTCTTGCCATTTGCATCAACTTCAGTTGTAAAATTGACTGCATGCTCCCGAGTTGTCCTGGACTTTTTTTAGTGGAAGGCAGCAGAATTTTTTGCTTCAGTCCTGTTGATTCCCATAGTCTAGTTCACAGACAATCTGAAGGTCTTTAAGGTAAAAGTAGTAAAGGAGGACAAGGTTGATTTGTAATCAAATGGCTGAAAAACCCCTTCTATTACTGGCAGACTCCTTTAAGCAATTGGTTTCCAAATTAATCTCAATGTAGGCCAAACGTTATTAACCAGTGATGTATGTTAAATACCCAAGCAAGTCAGGCTTACCTGATACTAACTCCTCAGCTATTTCTTTATTATTGATGAGCCAAGCACCAAAGGGAGTCCCCAGCTCTGCACTAAATTAATTCCTTCTGTTTTTATTTGTCACAAGGTAGTTTATTTTCCCTTATACATGAAACAGATAAAGCTTCACCTCTCTAGGTTGCATCTTTCTGCTTTTCTTTCTGCTCTGAATGGCTGTTGGAGGGAAGTTGCGGACTATGTCCTGGCAGATTCTGGTGACTGTGCCGTTCTGCAGCGCAGGGAAGCCTGCGTGACATTGCTGTCCTGGAGCTGGGTCAAACACGCCATGGGTACTTTGTAATTTGGATGCTAAAACGGAGATCTGCCCAAGTATTTGCAAGGAAGAGCCAAGAGGTAAAAACACAGAAAGCAAAACAAAACCAGCCTTTTAAGCAGTGTCAAGAGGTTTTGTAAAATTTGCCACAGGCAAAATCTGACTACTACATTTTACAAGCTCTTTGGCTTTTCTGTGAAGTCTGATATTGGAGCTCTCTGCCTTCGATTTTCCTCAGAAACAGGGGAGGAGACTTCATATATGATGGCTTCAGAAGGTTAAGAACCAAGGATTTCACTGTCCTGGATAAACCTGGCATGGAAAATATGTTTGTACAGCTGTCACCTTTGTCCCCGAAGCTATTCTCTTCTGTGGTCAGTGGGTGTTTCTCATGCATCTGTCGAATGACAGCCTGGGAAGGGACACACCTTGTGGGAAAAGATTCTTTAAGTCTGTGCCCTTTTGACACTGTTCTGAGTGGAGCCGTGTTCAGAAAACCTTTCTGAGATAGTTCTTTGCTGAATAAAAATTCTTTATCAGACAGCATCTGAAATTCAAATGTGTAGATCAAAATGAAATAGCAGGAAGACATTTGGTTAAAAATGAAAGAATTGTTTTTTATAAAATGCATTTAGGTATATGTATGCCGAAAAGGATTAAAAATTAGATCTTTATTTTCTAGACCTTTGTGCACAGTTGTGAATTCAGGGCAACCACCTTCCAGCGAGATTATTTATGAAACAAAATGCCTGACAGTGGATTCTCAAGCCTTCCTTATAAGTGATGTCAACCTCATCTGTCAGTAGTCAAAATACAAATTGGTAGAGTTAAGCAGTTTGACCATTAAGGAATAAAATCAGAATTAATCCACAGAATGGAAGAGCTTTTTGCCTATTTATATTCTTACTCCATATCTCTGTCCTTTTGAGGGGACTTGTCAGAAAATTGATTTAGGATGTGTTCTATCACCCTATCCTACTTCCTTCTTGTGCAACAGAGGTTAAACACTGATCTCCATCTTGGGGATTTCTGCAAATCAGAAAGCGGTGCCTAAGAAAATAATTGAGATGCTTTGGGACAATTTTCAGCTAAATTATCTACTTTTTCATTGCTGTCCTAGTTTAAAATTGTTCTCCAGTACCATTGTGGGGAAGTAGTGGATTGGTAACTAGAGGTGTTTAGAAATAAGTAATTTTTCTCTAGTACTGCTGCAAATTACATGCTTCTTTCTTTAGCTCTACTTTCATATTTTTCTAGATCATGACAAGCAAGAGAAAAATGTGAATATTCCAGGGAAACAGGTGATGAGTCTGTGTTTTCTTTTCTTTTTTTTTTTGAAGTTTGGGGTTTTTCCTTCTTGCTTCTCCCCATGATGCTCTTGAACACTCTTTATCCCTTGGCACATGAACAGAAGAAGGAGCAGCAATCATAACAGGATGCAGAGCACATATTCTCAGGATGATTTGGGGCAGTGGAAATCACAGTTAATTGCAGCTAAGCAGTGAAACTTTCAATACCACCAGGAGTTGTAGACATGGCGTGTGAATTTTTACAAAAGCTGAGATCTGTTCTGTGTTTTCCACTAACAAAGGAGGAAATAAATATTCTGCAGGGGATTAAGTGGAATCATTCTCTTCATGTGTTTTTGACTGTTCGTTTGCAAAGGCATCAGCTGTGATTTATTGGAAACCTTATCTTGCTGTACCCCTTTGAAGAACAGTGGAAAGCCCAGATTAATGCAGTCTGTGCTGTCAACAAGTTGAGACGTTTCCCACGAGTTCTATGAAAAAGCTTAAAACCAGGGGTTGAGGGGTTTCACCAGGTGGACTTTTTGGTGTGTGATGATTTTGTTTTGTGGTTTAAGTCCTTTGATTCTGCTAAAACCTGGCTTCCTAAATGATTCCGTGTAAACTCAGGATTCATTGCCATTCGAAGTTTAATTCTGGAACATTTACCAGGTATGTAATCTGCTGCCATTTATTCAAAGCAAGGGTCAAGTTTCACTTTCTTTTTGAAGAAAGAAAAGACATTTTTTGCTGTTCTGGCTAGATGAATATATATGCTTAGAAGTAAGAGATAGAAGGATTTGTTTTGCCTGGCTTGCTGTGTGTGTTGGAGGGGCTAAGAAAGCAGTTTTGTCATCTGCTCTTGTCTCAACGAGAGTTGACAATAGTTGTTTAGAGTCAAGGGTTATATAGATTAACCATGTAATCATTAGCTTTGCTCAGGGCAAGTAGTTAAGGAGGACTTAGATATCACAGTAAATAACTGCAGGGAAGCCTCGAGCTAATAATCTCTCCGCTGATGGTGAGTACTACATCACTCAGCAAATCCAGTTCAGGAGTCCTTAACAGCCTCCTATTTTTAGCCCTTGAAGGAGGGGCATGTCCATCGTCACACACCGATGACTAAAACTTTTGGAGTTTTTGGTGGGGCTATAAATACAAAGCGGGCTATTTTGGTTGCAGTACCTGTGAAATGGATCTTGGAGAGAGCAAGAGGGAGGTTCTCTGCTGGTACGAGCGGGGTTCCTGCCTGACACCTGCTTGGAGGTTGCCAACATGTTGCGTGCGCTGTGTTATTGTACTGCATTTGTGTGCAGCTCAGTGCTGCAGAGGCAACCAAGGCTATTCTGATTTTTAAAGTGTTATTTCTAAGGCAAATGTTAGCCAGAGAGGGTTTCGGAAGGACTTCGGCACAATTGGAGGGCAGAATGCTTCCAACCGTTTTTTATTTCAAGCAGAAGATACCTGCGTGGAAGAACGTTGCTGTTCTTTGTACTATATATTGTGTGTGATCTTAATTGCTGCAAAATGCTGAATACTCTTTATAAGGTTGTAGAGTGCAAGTCAGTATGGTAAACAAGTCCTTTTCTTTTTTTACACACTAGAATGTCCCTGCAGATGTAAAAGTGTTAGGCAAGCATTATAGATCAGAGTAAACCTAGTTAATATGCAGGGGTAGCACTCCATAGGTATTGCAGGTATTTTTTAATGATCCTTTAAATTATTTTTTTTATAATTTAGCTGGAGTAGCTAAAAGGGAAAAAAATTGAAGTAGGCACGTCTCTTACTTGCTGTCATCTTGTAATATTGCTACCCTCTCCACCTTAAATTTAACCCGTCTGTATTCATATTCTGAACCTTTTACTAGATTGCTTCTGCAAGCAGAGTCGAGTGAAAGGCACGGATAACTGGCCTACAGGGCTGGTTTCTCTTACTGCTGTCTTGGAGGTACAAGCTTGTTACGGGGTGAATGCTGCAAGGCTGCTCTGTGAGTACTGACAGGATAAACGTACTTAATGTTGCCAAGCAGAACAAAAGAAAATGTTTTCTAGGTGTTGAGCCTTGTTCTGATGCTCTCAGCTTTGCGAAAGAACTTGCAAAAGTCCTCAACATAGATCCATGTGGGCAACTCCTAAATTCAAGGCGTGTGTACCCATTCGCTGCTTTGAGCAGGTTGTATATACCTTTGACAGCTTCTGGATCCTGAAATAGAAAAAGAAACGGAAAAAAAAGTTCTTTTTTAACTTGGTCACTGTGCTATGTTGGGTTCTTTTTGTCAGTGGGGTGTAGCAGGAGCTATACCAGCTGCAAGCTGGGAGAATCGTTTGAAGTCTTAAGATAAGGGTTATGTCTCTGTGTTCTGGGGACTAACAGGAGGATTTGACAGTTATCCTTAAAGGAATCTGAACTATGGGACATTTGAGGAAAGAGCCAAGGGACTGGTGGGAACAGCATTCTGGCAAGTGCAGCTGCAAAAACATGAAGCTGTTTCTCCCTGAAGATTTGGAGGAAAATATTGGTGTTTCCTTTCACAGCAAATCTTGGGACATGTAAATGGAAAAAAGAAAGAGTAGGGAGCCTTTACCCAGCCCAGCCATATTTCTGAAACCAGTTTGTTGAAGCTTATGAGTCATGATGTTATCACAGAGTCTTTTTTCGATGATTTCTCCTCTTATTTCCATTCTGACAGCTTGAGTCTGGGTGGGAGAATTTCTCTCTCTGGCTCCCACTTTTTCTCATGTTCTACAGTAGCTGAAACAAAACATTTGAAGCTTTTAATGTTCTTAATATGAGAAAGACAGACTTTCTCTGCCATCTCTGCTGAAAGCATGTACTTTAGGATTCCAAGAACTATTTCTGTGCTGTCATTATTTTTAAGATTCATGGTGCCGTCTTCTCTGCCCTGTGTCTCTTTGTAGAGATACTTTCTGTAATAATGCAGCTGCTTTCAGTCTTGCCCCATTCATATTTTGATAGCAAGTACTATAACAGGTATGTACAGTAAAGAAGGGATGGAAATTAGCCCTACCTGTGGGGAGAGGGGAGGATGAGACCAAACCCAAAATTTCAGAGAAACCATTTGCTTTATTCAAGTGCCATAAATTCTCCTTTTTGTCACTTTGGACTGAAACCTTTTTGATTAACAAAATGAAAGCAGTTGTTCTAGTCTCCACAGAATCCATTCCTAGAAGAGGGAAGAAAATGAAAAACACAATTGCATTTTTAAATGATAGTTTTCTGTGGTAAAGTGCCAGTGTCATTAACCACATTCAGCAACATTATTGGCTGGAGCAACAAAGGTGAAAGCAAAATAGAAGGGAAGCATTATGCATTTTGCCCTTCAGACCACGCTATTATTGAAATGGTTACTTTGGGGCATTCTAAAGCTAGGAATTAAAAAATTATTGGAGTCTTTGATAACTTTCTGTAATACCAAAGTCACAGGGTCTGGTTTGTCAGCAAGATGGAGCCTGTCATCTTCAGAGGTCTAGCTGGAATGTGGGGCGAAGCTGGTGGTTTTTGTCCTATTCTCTGCTGAGAATATTGTCTTTCAGAAAACCAGATGTGATCTAGCAAGGTTAGTACTTCCTGATCAGGTGAGGCAGTGGACTTGGGCAGCAGAGATCATGAGGTTTGTTATAAAATGAGGTACTTTGTGGTCTGTGCCCATACTCCTTACTCTCTTAAAGCAGCTTTCCACCATCTAGTCTTGCAAACCATGTGCAGCTGAGATCAGAAGATCTTGGTTGGGAAAAGGTTTGCTTGGTGTTGTTTGTTTTTTTTAACTGCCTCTTGGATATAGACCAAAAAACTCCAACCCCTTAATTTTCTCTCTTTTGTGTGATCTAGGACCTCATACATTCAGAATACCTTCCAGTTCTCAGTCTTCTCTCTGAACTAAAATAGATTACTTATCCCCCAGTTACAGTGGAGGAGCTGTAGGGTTTAATGCATTTAATGCCCATCACTTAGGACAATAATATCAGCTATTTTGTGCCTTTGGTGTGATGATATCAACTTTTGCTAAGATGGGTAGAGCTGTTATTTCATGAGCTACTGACTTGGTTGGCAGACCTGCCCCGACAGCTTTCCTGTACTCAGTTCACAGACTCCTGACGTGTTGCAGGGATTGTTTGTGTAGGGTTACTCTGTTCTGGAGCCTTGAAAATGCCACAAAGTAGATGGGGGAAGGGGAGAGTGGGGTGTGTGTTTTTGTTGTCGTGGGTGTTTGTTTTTGTTGGTTGTTTTTTGGTTCATTTTAACCTGGGATCCTTTCACAGAGCCCCTTTACAGCACAGCTCTATGAACTCTCTATGAACTAGTCTACAAAACAACTGTTCTGGCCTAAGTGACAGGTTCTGTCCATTGCCAGCCATGAGCACAAGAGATGACCCAGCTTTAGCTGCTTAAACTGACTTGGCTGCTGCTGAAACTGTGTGAGGCCTTTACAAAGTTTCCACGGTATTGTTTCAGTTACCATTTTTCTCAGAAGATTCTCACTGTATCTTTATTCAGTCACTGGAAAAGTATCTCCAGAGCTGCTGGAAAACATCTGGAAATCATGGTCATTGTGTCCATCAGAGCATCCTACTGCACTGGCCTGAATTTGAAGAGTCCTTTCTCTATTTAGAAAGCAGAGTTTTAAGCAGAGCTTTGAGCTCTACTGTTTAAAGAGGGATGTTGTGTCTGTCAGAATAATAGAGATTAAAATAGGCTAGGAGGAAAACCTACAACACCTTAGGTAAGGTGTAAATTAAGAAGTAACACCAATTATTGAGAATCAGACATTACAGAAAACATTATATAAAATTTTTTTTATATAGAGAGAGGCAGGGTCAATGTATTAGTTAAAATGATGCATTAGTGTACAGAGTGTGCTCATGACAAACTGTAGTCTTTCAGTGTAGGTTGTTTTGTGGGTTTTTTTTGTTTCTTTTGTTGGAGTGTTTTTGGTTGTTCTTCAAATAATTGCTTCTTAAATATTGGCTAAACATTTTAAGGGAATTAAGTCCTCCATCAGAGTGAATTGTGGGAAGAGCTCAACTGTTTGCAGTGAATACCATTCAATTTCTTGCAGCTGTTTTGTGTGATTGGAGGGACGGTTCCTGTTGTGGATAGCAAGGTGTTTTATTATAACAGAGCAAGAGCAAATCTCCAGGGGCCAGACTGACCCTTGTTGCAAATCACTCTCCAGAAGGCCGCCTTGGAAACACTAATAAAGGCTCAACTCATTCTGTATGGACTAATCTTTCTACGATCCTCCTATAGAAAAGGAAGTTTGGGGATTTCGGATTAACTCAATTTTTGTATTTATTTCACCATGGTGCTTTTCATACACAGATGTTTTTTACTCACTGTGCTTCCCAGTTCATCTATTCCTGCTGGCCTGACAGTGCAGATCCATAAAACACACATCACATTAGCAGGAGAAGTGCTAATTTGAAAATGGGGATTAAGTTGCACTGTGCCAAAGGTATGAATTAAGAGTAGGTGGGCTGAAGCTGTTACTATTGCAGGACTGAGCAACCAGTGCAGAACTTGGGCTACAGTTTCTACTTGGCATTATGCTTTGGTGTCCTCTTGAGCCTGAATGATGTCTGCTGTGATTCTATTGTTGTTATCTCAGCATTTGTGTAGGCAGACTTCATTGACTAGAAGACAGGGAGGTGGAACACAAAATACCCCTAGGTGCACTAGCAAAATACCTTTTGTTTTCAGAGTATCCAAGAGACATGGCATCTCTCTCTCTATTTTTTTTTTTTGAGTGAATTTTCTAATTCAAGAGTACTATGAAGAGGCATAATAGATTTCTGCTTGCTCTAAGTTGTACAGTCATACAGTTCTTACCTTCTTATCTTTTCTCCTGGCATTAGAGAACAGCTTCTTGCTATGTGGGGAGGGACTAATCAGTGGGGAACGTTAGCACAGCACTTCTTTACATGGTGAGAACATTTCACAATGTGTATTCTGCTTCACCACGAAGAGTGCAGCACCGATTGTCTGTCTGTTTAAATTGCAATTAAGGACTACAAAGCCTGATAGATCAACTGCCTGGGGAAACAAAGTTCACTTTGTTAGGAAGCAGAGAGAGAACACTGAGTGGTGTGTCTAAAGTGAGACTTTATTTCTTTCCTTCCTTTTTTTTTTTTTTTTTTGCAAATAAAAAACTAAAAAT
>JAVSBS010010032.1:6221-20339 GCA_033124195.1 Coracias cyanogaster | reverse complement strand
GTTTGGGAGGCGGTACGAACGCTTGCGCGCTCAGACCGCGACGGCAGCTAAGAAGATGGATTAGACTTCTGCAATGTTTCTCATGTTGTAGAGATTATTACTGAATAAGTATTTCACTAAATCTCAGGTTATCAGGCATGGTGCACATTTGCATTTGTATGTTTAAAAATATACTGCTTATTAAAATGAGGCCAAATTTAAAGCAAAAAGCCTCCCATTACATGCATAAATGAAACTACATCAGTGACATCACGTTACTGAATTATCTGTAAGTGATCTTAATTACTACAAATTTCCGAGCTATGTTTGTCAGTACCTCCAGCAAAAACCTTTCATTATTAATTGACCCTTGCTTGCATATGAGCTTGCATATTCCTTGTGCTGTTCGTCAACTTACTCTATTCTGTAGATGTCTCATCATGTTCTATTTCTCTGATAGCAAAACTGAAGAGAAACATTGACATTTTTAAATTCCTGTGAACTAGAGTTAATAATACAAATGCTAGTTTTTATTGTAGCATAATGTATGGTCATGGTTAGAGGTTTATCATAAATAGTCACTACTTGGATTTGCTTTTAAATGTATCAGAATATTGATAACAAATTTGGAGCGAGGAGACAAGTTGATGAAAACTGTTTCCATTATTCTTTAAACCACTTCAATTCTCATTTTCAGAATAGCTAATTAAGATACTCATTGATCAAATGCATAGAAATAGAATGACTTACTACTTCAAAATGATGACTTGAGGTCTAAAATATTAAATCTGTTATTTCTAAATTATTTATTCTTGTATTAATTAAGCAGCTATCTTCTATTTGCATAGGTATTTCACTGAGATGAATTTTAAAAAACACTTGTCAAACTTGTAAGGATTTTAAAAAATTTAAAGCATCACACATTTTATTGTTAACAGAGGGTGTTGAGAGAGACTGTCAACACCCTATGCAGCATTAAGCTGTTGCCTTTGGTGTGTAGGCAGCACCTTAGGTCTTGCAGAGCCCTACTGTAAGTGAGTGTCCATATGTTCAACCCACTTTGATGTGTTCAGAGATCTTGGGCCAGCAGCATCCATATGCTACATCACAGCCATAGGAGGTAAAACATGCCATCTGGATTTCTGTTCCTTTTACTTACCTTGTGGCACAGCCTCTTTGCCTTCTTTTTTTTTTTCCCCTGCTACTCAAAATTATTCAGTAGTTTACTATGGAAAATCTGGCTTGACTCAGTCTTTAATGGATTTTATTTCAGATGTCCATTAACAATCTCTTAGAAGGGATGGGTGATGGGAGAGGGTTTTCTGTATCCAAAATGTATTCCAGTACTCATGCTATGACAGTAAAACCATGGGTGCTTGAAATATCTTTATTAGCTAAGAACTCAATTTCTTAATCACAAAGTCTTTCACCTTTTGTGTCTGTTCCCAAGTAAGTCCATGAGCACAAACTTGGACACGAGGAGATGCTGGGATGCTGACAAATTGAGCGCTATCTTTCTTCATCCCAGAGGAGACTTGCTGTGATCAAATCCAGGAATAAATCCTCTATTTTTAAGATGGGAGATAGTTCATAGGACAAGTGCCCCACAAAAAAATTACTTTTTATTTCCTACTCTCAACACCTTCACAGTGACTGTTTCACAGGTAATGCGACACTAAAGTACAATACAGACGTAACATTTGTAGTCTTCACCAAGAGCTGCCTAATTCAGAAACCTGGCTCTGCTCCCCAATCCCCAACTATATTTCAGAGCGGTTTTTAACAAAGATCTTACATAGATGAGGTACGTTAACTCATGATATAGGAGCTCTGCTCACTGTCTGTGAACCAGGCTTGCCAGAGCTCTCCCCCACTATCTAGTGCCAGGATCCCTGGCACCAGTGAAATGTGTATAGAGATAAGGTTGCACAGTTTCTGTGCAGCAGTGTGTTCCTCAAGTACTTTTGAATTCCTGGTCTGCAGAGCTTCTTGACCTGCTTTCAAGTTACCTTTTCCCCCATCTGCTTCTTTTTTGACGTTTTGGTAGCAGGAGGAATTTTCTTATGGGGAAACAGTCCTGAATTTTTTTGGGGTGGTTTTTTTTTCCCTCTGCTAGCTTACTTGAAGATGTAGTGACTGCAGTGATGACTTGCTCCCCTATCTTTTCTGCCTTCTGTTTGTGTCCAGATCCCAGTGTGACAGAACACGTGTGTTGTACTGCTGTGAGATTTCTTATACATGTGGCATAGCTACAGGACAAATGCCCAGACCATATGCCCTATCATATTAGATACTGCTGGAAACCTGAGAGTCTCCCTGTTGTTTCACCTCCCTCTGGGGGTGTTTTGGCAAAACACCGCTTTGGTCCTTGTGACATCTCTCTCTGCCTTCTGCTGCATTGCTCATGGCTCGCCCAGTGCTAAACAGCCTGGAGATTTCCTTGAACTGCGGTACCTTTTTCAATAGGCACCTGTCATGTTATTGTATGGAAAAAGCCTACTCTCCTGGGCCTCATTTTGACAGTCTGAGGGCTTGCAGCCCTCGGAGCTTACGCTAAGATGCAAAGCACAATTTAAATATCAGTCTCCTGAAGCTCACTTAAGAAAAACGTACTGCATCTTTTGCTCACACATCCAGTCACTATGTGACTGGTACGTTCCTATCAAGAGGAAGCAGTCAATTTACACAGACAGAGAAGTAGCAGAAGTAGCAGCCTGTGGTCTCTTTACTACAGCCTGCGAACACAGCGGAGGAGTTTTTCCAGCGTGGTGGTGTCGACTGTGGCGCAAGGAGAGGAATTAGGGATTGCAGGTTGCCAGTCTAAGATCCATCTCTGATTATGCGTGTTTCCCAAAGTCAGCTGCCTTTTGTCTCAAGCTATGAACGAAACATCTATTTTACATAGGAACATGTATTTTATAATGGAAGAGCGCCAGGGAATCAGGGAGCACTGAAAAATACCCCTCACCTGCCCACCAGAAGGTAGTGGTCTTAAGTCAGGTGTCCCCAGCAGCAGCCGCTCAGGACCACACCAGTGCAGGGGCAGACGCCGGGAGGGCTCAGGGCGGACACGGCCGGTTGGTCGGTTGGGTGTATGGGCGATTGTGTCGGTGCGCCGGAGGTCAGGGAGGGGGCTCCGGTGCGAGGGGTGCCCGCCATCCCCGGGGGCTGCATGAGGAGCACCCACGCGTGTGCTGGCGCGGGGCCCGCCGAGACCCCGCGGTTCGGGTCGCTTTCCTCAGCCGCCGGTCTGCGGCTACCGAGGCGGTACGTGCCGCTGCGGGCCCGCCGCCGCCCCGCGGCCTCTCCCCGCGCCCAGCGCTCTGGGCGCCCTGCCCGCGGGCTGCCCAATGGCGGCGGGGCCGGGCATGGAGCGCCTAGAGGTGGACGCGGCAGCCCTGGAGGATTACGCGGAGTACCGGCGGTGAGGGGAAGGCCGGGCAGGGCAGAAGGGCGGCACGGTGGGGTGGGCGTCGCCGGGGCGGGGAACCTGCAGCCCGGCCTGGGGGGCCGGCGGCGGCTTGGGGTCTGCTCCGCCCCGCGTTGCCGCCGGGCCCGTTTCCCTGTGGCGCCCTGCCCGCGGCCCAGGCCTTGCCCTAAGGAGGTCGGCGCGGCGCGGGCGCTGCTCCGCTCGCCTCCCGCCGTCCTGAAGCCGCCTCTTCGGGGTCTGCGGCGCCTTCGTTGTGTCACGTTCCCCACCGCCGCCCCCGCCATTTATCGGCGAAGTCGGAAGGGCCCGACTGGCTCTGTGGGGGTGCCGGAGAGCGGCTCTCGGCGGTGCGAGAGCCCTGGCCCGCGGCTGCTGCGGGGCAGAGCCAGATCCCCGGGCCTCCGGCCCTGCAGGCCCCGCCGGCCCGAAGCCGCGTTGGAGATGCCGCCTAAAGGCGAGCGAAGCTGCGCAGCCCTGGTGGCGTCCAGGCCTGTGCGGGGCGGGCGGGGTGTGAGGGCAGCCTGTCAGCCGTACCGCACAGTGTACAAACACCTGCTCTTCCACTCCTGGCTGCCTTTGCTAAGTTGATATTGAGCAAAAATAAACAAGAACTTAGTCATTGTACTGAAACGTGGTCTCGGGAAGACCTTGAGCAGAGCATCAGAGGCAGCAGGCACAGCGGTATGTCGTACGCCGGTGGTCAGGCACTGATGCGGTGGGCACCAGCTGGATGGATGTGCAAATGGCAGTGATGTGTTGGCGTGTTATTCTGGTGTCTTACAGTACAGGCAGTATACAAACCCACAGAATATTTGACAAAGAATCTCTTTGTAGGTCTTAGCACAGCCTACAAATAGTAACTGAAGTATTTACAGACTAAAACTTCAGCATAGTTAAGTGTTGCAGTTAAGTCTAAATAGTACTTTACAGATTTTCCTTACTGTCTTCAACTGTCTCCATAATGTAGAATTTGGATGCTGCTCTGGAGTTGCAACTATTCAGGGACTTTGAAATTGAATGTAGCGGTATCTTAACCAAAGGGGCCTGTCGGAGGCGGGGATAGAGCTGCTACCAGATGGATCTAGAGAAACTAGCATAGCCGCCTTGCAAATTAGAGGACAGCTTGAATGCACTGTTCGTAATTTTGACGGCGGTGTGGTTACGTACTGGCAGTTGAATAATCTTACTTGGAGTAGACTAAGATTAGATAACCTGATACAAGTCTACAATATCATTTGGTGTAGATGGGCGAAGTGACTTGCCAGAGGTAATTCAAAAAATCTGAGACAGTGCTGGCTGGTTAAACAACCGATGATGCCCACTGCTTTTTCTGCTGTATGAAGTTTACTTTATTATTTTTTCCCTTCTCTCTTACAAGCCTGATTTTCAGCCTGCCAAAGCAAGTTTTAAAAAAGAGTATTACTCACAAAATTCTCTAAAATTCAGCCATAGTTCTGTTAAATATGTAACACTAGAACAGTATTAAGAAATATTTTTTTTTTTGCATTTGCAGCAAAAGTGTTGTTATATATTCTTTGAAAAAATGTCGTGAGAAACATACTTTTATTGTCTTAATTTCCTTAGGGTTTTTTTTTTTTTAATGACATGCTTACAGAATTGTAGGTGACGATGATGGAGGAAAACTCTTTACCCCTGAGGAATATGAAGAGTACAAAAGAAAAATACTACCAATTCGGTTACAGAACAGGTTGTATGTGAGCTGGCGATCACCAACTGGCATGGACTGTAAGCTTGTGGGACCAGAGACGCTGTGTTTTTGTACTCATCGGTAGGAATCTTTTCCTTGTTTTGAACTGTTGTATTTTTTTAAATCAGGAAAATGTAAAATGTTTCCAGAAACGTTACAGTACAGTATTGGCAAGTTAATTTAAGATTGAAGGGTTGAGAAAACTAGGTTTTAAATCATAAGAACTGTTCTTAAATCCAAATCTCAATATATTTTTTTGAGTCTTGTAGATTTTTGAGTTTTGTAGTCTGCAATAAATTCAGCTTTAAGGCTTGCGTTATGGTAGATCAATTGGGTTGATTCTGATATTGTTGTCAACATGAAACATGGATCTGTGATATTTATGTAATGAATGGATGTGAAACACCCAATATTATGTATGTAATTGAAAATTAACAACAGTAATTAATATAATTAAAGACATTTCAAAACAGAACTTGTAAGATAAATTATAAGCTTTTCAGTTAGTTTTCTGATAAATGCTAACCAAGTTATAAAAGTTACTATTTTTGCTTGTTTTAGGTACAAACAACACAAAACAGACTATGAAGTGATTCCCAAAGACCGTCCTATTTGTGTGCCTTGTAGAGTGAGCCGTTGTCTGTGCCAGTCCTATCACTATGTCCCTCTAAATGGCACACAGCCCATCCGTTGTAGATGCAAACACTTTGCCGATCAGCACAGTGCTGCAGCTGGATTTTCATGTAACTCTTGTAAGTTACTGGTGGGCTTGCAGCCCTCTTTGCTAGGAAACTTGACAGGAACAGCACTTCAGGGACCTGTATTCTGCCCAGAGTCTTTGGTATGTGCGCCACTTGTCACAGATGTTTGGTCCTTGGATGGGAGGGAAGACATCACCTTTTGCACAGGAGGCTTTAGAACAACGTCCTTAGCTTCCCCAAGTCCTGTGAAGGAGCCTAAGTTCCTGAATGATGCACTTAGGTTCTCCTGGTACTTCATAGGTACATATGGAGATAGCTGCTTCAAGTCAGGCGGTATGAAAGCACCCCATTCGCAGTTTGTCACTGCCACTGCTGCCTGCACTTGACTTTTCTGCTTGAACTTGGTAGTTTGAGAGACAGACCATTGCCTGGTTGAATATAACATTAATGTATTTTTATATCTTTTCACAACTCAGTTGGAAGCAGCACTCTGTTCCCAAATAGTTTTATTGTTAGCCGACTAACAAAGCGGTTCCCAAGCATACAGATTTTGGGTCCAGAAATACCAATGAGAATGGAATTTCAAGCAAGAGGTTTGAGAAGGCATTAAGACAAAGCTTTTTGCTTCAGTTGTTGGCGGTGATTGTAATGAAACAGCAGTAATTACTAACCGCAGAAAATAAATAATGCAGCAAGATGTTTTAGTTTGAAACCTCAAACTACAGAAGCTGAAGGGTTTTTTGCTAGATTTCTGTACTGTTAGTAACTTTCTTTCATGAAATCTGTCTAATTTGTACAGGAAAAATAATAAACAGCTTTTGCTGGATGAGAATCATATCCCACAGAATGAAACATAAAGTATTTATGTGACAGCCTTTCAAGAATTTGCTCTAAGTAATGTGAAAGTCTTAAGTGTGCAACTGGATGATTCAGACTGAATCCTTGGAACACAGTGCTTTTAATAATCATTTATATTATGCACTTTTTCTAGCATTTCTCAAAAATGCTTGATGCTTTTGAGGGCTTCACACATTACAGAGACAAGTGCCAAGACTTGCTTCTGTTTTGGACTTGTGTAGTTTTAATGTACTAGTATTAGTCTAGCACAGTTTTGTATAAATCTGATGTGATAGATAAATTATAATTGAAAACTGCTGTTGCACTTTACATATTGTATATACATTATTCTGTATCCAAACACATAGTAAGAGCTCTATTACTGAGAAGGGCCAAAAATTATGTGAAAAAGCTTTTAACATTTCCAAGAATGTGATCCTTGAACATATTACATAAGACTTACATCAAGTCTTTTTAGTGCTTTGCAAAATGAACAATAACTGGAAGTTGGAAGCAGGGTAAAATTGTAAAATGAAATGTTTGCAAAATCAGTTCCTCCGTTTCTTGTTCACATCATTGCTCCAGCTGAGCTTTGGTGATAGTTCTAGCTGTAGCAAGGGCAAGTGTATCTCTTCACTCTGTTTCTGAATGTCACATGTCATTTGTATGACTATTTCCGTTACAACCTGTGGCTCAAAACCCCCCTGCAAGTCAGTCTAATGGTACTTCTATGTAGAATCCATTTTGCTGTTGCCACAGCCTCTGTTTAGTACCGAGATAATTTTGCTAATTGTAAAAGACATTTAAATTGGGATTTGAAGTTTTCTGGCCCTGCAACATTGACACGTGCCGTACACCTCTGGAGATAATATTGCCAAAATGCTGGCAGGTTGTCGTCTTCACCCAGTGGCACAATTTTATTTCTTTTTCTTTTTTGTCAGAGGAGGGATGGAGAAGGGTGTTACTAAGGGCAATGGACACAGGTTGCAACATAGGAAATAGATATTAGATATTAGGAAAGAAATGTCTGCTCCCTGACAAGACCAACATTGGTCCAGACTGCTCAGAGAAGTGGAACCTCCATCCTTGGAGGTATGCAAAACTTGACTGAATGAGACCCTGAGACTGGACCACCCCTACGATCTAATCTCCCCATTTATCCTTTCTCCTGTTTTTATGCAGCATTTTCATGATATCTGGATGCTTTTACAGTGAAGGAATTCTATTTTTTTACAAAATCAGTTTAGGGAAATATTTCATTGCCTGCAATGAACTATAAATCCTGTTATCGTCTCACTCATTACACTTACTTATTTGTTAATTAGGTTCCAAGTGCTCGGGCTTTCATAGTTGCTTTACCTGTGCATGTGGTCAGCCAGCATATGCTCATGAAACAGTCGTGGAAACTAAACAAGAGCGCCTAGCCCAAGGAAAGCCTGTGGGGCAGGATGTTCCTTACGCTGCTATGGGAGGACTGACTGGTTTTAGTTCACTAGCAGAAGGCTACATGAGACTCGATGACAGTGGAATAGGTAAGTGCAGCTGACTTGAGGGGAAATTTTAATTCTCCAACTAAGTAGTTTTGAAACGTAGTAGTTCAACATAGATTTTCAAAGTTTGAAGGCAAAATGGATCAATAGGAGTAGGTGAAGTGCTGGGGCCAGAGCTGTTGGCCCCAAGTTGGAGTTGACCTGTGAATGAGTCACAGCCTAGCAGAATGTTTTGTTTTTCCTATTGGCTTCATGTTCCAGGTGTCTCTGGTCCACCTGTGTCTCTCTGGCTTTGCCCTCACCCAGGTGGTTGTGGCTGGGGTGGTGGGCAAGGCCAGGGCCACTTTAACCAGGAGCCAAACAGTTGGAGGAGCTTCCTGTTGGGTGTGGCTTCTGTTGGGGCTGGTTGCATCTTGCTGAGCCCTCTCAGTGGTGTCCTTCCATGTGAAGGGCCACTGAGGAAGCCATCTCTGTCCCGTTGTGTCCAGCAGGCAGTGCTGGCACCACAGTGGGCAGCAGAGGAGCTGGGCCCACAGGAATCCAAGCAGGGCTGTCTGAAAGAAGGCTTCTGAGGGGATGATGTTGCTGAGTTCAGTGTTGGCCTGTGTGATCAGGCGGCAGTATCAGGCAACTGATGGCAGTATAAAATGATGATGGCTGAACCCGCACAACATCATGCTACCAAAAGCTACTGTTTCGGTAACTCCAGTCCATGTTTTCCAAGTTTTGCAATGTTTCCCTTACCTTCTGATATTTTCTGAAGCCTTGACAGCATCTGAGCCAGTTTCTGTTGTCGTTCGGCCAACTCTCCACGGCCACTGAAATCCACTCGGAAAAGTGCCATTATGGAGTCAATGATCTGCATTGAAATTATGCTAGATAAGTAAATATAGTGAAAGAAGATGGGAAAACATATTCTGAAAGCAATAAGCATACAAAAAAGAATTAGTTTTGTACCAATAGCTTGAAGATACCAGCTTCCTCATGGAACTTGGCTGCTACATAGTCAAGCAATTCCATCTGATGTTCACCTGGTGAGGATTACAGTTGTCAAGTGAAATTAGGACCAGAAAGATCTCTGAAGTGCCAAAACTCTGAATTTAAAAATTCCGCTTTGTCTACACTGTTTATATATTTTCCCTGCCAGGAGTTTTAAATCCGGTGCCCAGTTACAAGCTGCCTTTACAACACCCAGCAGTGCCTGTGCTTCTGCAGGCTCTAGTTCCTACTTGCCCAGCTAATAGAACTTCTATGTGAAAAGTTTCAAAACAAAACTATGCATGAAGACAACTTTTTTGTTGTGTTAAGAACTGAAAAGCAATAGAAACATTTGAATTTAATGTTGAATTAAGTGATGCACAGAAATTGTATTAATTCATGTTCATATTGTACTTTCAAAATCCCATATAAAACTTCCTTGAAGCTTTAATGCAATGTCTTGTTGACAGAGTGTGTTGGAGCTGCTCCTATAAAGTTCCATGTACAAGATGACAGTGAATATCTCAGCAGCATTTATAGAATTAGCTTGCCTTCAGGCAATCGCAGTTACATTAATCGGTGCTTCTTGTACTAAGATGCTATTCTGACTCTTGTCATATACACAGCAGAGTTCATTTAATGTTGTGGCTAACTGAGCAGATCTGCTTAGCGTGAGTATCCCAGCTCAGCTGCCCTACACAAAGTTCTGCAGTTTGCCACAACTGAGTGAGTCTGCTCAGTGTACAACACCTGGAACAGAAAATGGAAGCAAGTTCACACTGTCTTTTGTTAGCAGCAAAACATTCTTTATGATCCTTGTGGGCAATCTCATTTAATAAACTGAGAACTATTAAAACAGGAGGCTTGGAGAAAGCAAGCACAGATGTCACACCAGTTGCAATGGTCTTACTAGTATATGCACGTGCGTACAGCACGTTGTCAAGCACTGCATCATGGTCAACATTGAAGCGATCTGCAATGTCACGAAGACGGTCTGGTCGGCTGGCATTAGTAAAAGTTAAGGATTTCTCTTTGTACAAAACATGCTCTGAAAATAATAAAACCCCATTCTGGAACAGAACTACGAGAAAACAAAGAACATTAAATTTCATCTTAGAAAAGACAAACTTTTTCTCTTCACACAGTCCCACACACCCTAAAAATAGTTTAGGGCTTACAGTGATAATGGGTTTGTGTTTGGCGTTTGAGGTTGACATATGGATTTCTATGCTCTAGGAATTTAGCTTTGAACAAAACCTATTTATACACAGTCTACCACAGATATGAATCGTTAAAAATAGTCTTAAGTGCTTAGATGAATCTTTCCTGAAGTAAGTAGAAAAGCTTCTATCACCTGTATCATTACCAAAAAGGCATATTAGATCGCAAAAAAACCCCAGTTAAAATCTGTATCCTTACTCTAGTTTTCCCAGGTTTGATTACATCAGCTTGGGCTGTGAGGTGGATCAGAACTGGCCAAACAAGAGAGCCCAGAGGGCTGTGATCAACAGCACAGAGTCCAGTGGGAGGCCTGTGGTTATCAGTGTTCCCCAGGGGTCTGTGCTGGGCCAAGTCTCATTTAACATCTTCATTAATGACCTTGCTGAAGGGATGGAGCGTACCCTCAGCAAGTTTGCCAATGGTATGAAGCTGGGAGGTCTGGCTGACACACCAGAAGGCTGTGCTGCTATTCAGTGAGATGTGGGCAGACTGGAGAGTTGGGCTGAGGGTCAACAAGGTGAAGGCAGCTTTGGTTTGGGAGCAGGACCCTAACATATCACTTTTGTAGCTTGGGAGAGCCGGTTGTGCAATGTGGTTTCTACAAGATATGGTGAAGACTCCAGGCTAAAGCAAATGGATGTGCTGCAAGTTCAACAAGCTCAACAAGGGCAAGTGTAAGGTCCTGCACCTGGGGAGGAATAACCCAATCCACCAGTACAGGTTAGGGGTTGACTGCTGGAAAGCAGCTCTGTGGAGAAGGATCTGGAAGTCCTGGTGGACAACAAGTGCGCCATGAGCCAGCAATGTGCCCTTGTGTCCAAGAAGGCTAATGGTATCCTGGGCCACGTTAGGAAGAGCATGACCAGCAGGTCGAGGGAGGTTCTCCTCCCACTCTGTTCTGCCCTGGTAAGGTCACATCTGGACTACTGTCTTCAGTTCTGGGCTCCCCAGTTCAAGGATGACAGGGAACTGCTGGAGAGGGTCCAACGGAGGGCTACAAGGATGATTAAGGGACTGGAACATCTCTTGTATGAGGAAAGGCTGAGATCCCTGGGGCTATTTAGCCTGGAGAAGAGAAGGCTGAGAGGGGATCTAATCAATGTTTATAAATATCTGAAGGGTGGGTGTCAGGAAGATGGAGCAACCAGTCTGTTTTCAGTGCTGCTTAGTGATAGAACCAGGTAAAACGGGCATAAACTGGAACACAGTAAGTTCCACCTCAACATGAGGAGAAACTACTTGAGGGTGACAGAGCACTGGCACAGACTGCCCAGGGAGGTTGTGGAGTTTCCTTCTCTGGAGACTTTCAAGAACCGTCTGGACGCATTCCTGTGTGACCTTGCCTAGATGAACCTGCTTAGGCAGAGGGGTTGGGCTAGTTGATCTCTATAGGTGCCTTCCAACCCCTACCATTCTGTGATTCTGTGATTCTGTGAAATGACAGAGAAAAAAGTCACTGCCGTGCGGGCCGCTACACACTGTGCTCACCAGGCTTTCTGTGTCAATCATAATGTCTTACATGTATGAAGCTATCTGGAGCCTCCTACTTGCTTGTAACAAAATGAACTGTCTTTCCAGTTCATCCTACCTGGAGCTTTCAACAGTTCAAAAGATACAAAGTGTTTTCAGTATCAATGAAGATGATTTTTCCACCTGTGTAGCGGTTTGGTCCTGGGAGCTGAGCTGTCACTACAGTGAATGATAGAAAATCAAGATGAAAAATCAGGAGAAATATCTTCTTACTTTCTCTATTACTATATTTTCATAAAATACATCTGCTTGTGCATATCACAAAGAACCATCCGTTTTAATCAATGTGGAAATCAGGAGTATCTCAAGTCTTCTATCTTGAGAAGAAACTCAAGCCACTTTTCTCAGTGGGAGATCAGATGAGATTTAATTAATGATGTCAAAATTGTACCTTACGCAGTACCGTCACTACATCTCTATATTTTATATTGAAAAGAGGCAAGGATATTATTAATAACTTCTTACTCACACAGCATCCTCTTAATCCTCTGCCCAAGTCAATGGTATTGATGTCGTACAGGGGTTTTTTCCCAGCTGTAACTCAGATGATCAAAAATTCTTTGGATATGAATTTTTACTGATATGCAAATAGTTAGTGGCTGTGGGTTTAACCTCTTTGAAGTGAATAAGCAAAAATACTCAATTCAGTCGTAATCATTCATGCAAAAGGCTATGACTGCACTGACCGTTAGATGAAATGAAATGGAAGAGAGAGGCTTATTTTTCCAAAAGGTGCCATAATTTCCTTTAGAATAATGGGTTCGTTTAAGGAAATGTTTGCCTACTCAGTGTCTGGTAACTATATTCCAGCAGCATTAATAGTTACATTAGTTATTATTTACTAGTATTTACACATTGAGAGATATTGCTGGGAAATCAGAGTCCTGCTGTGTTTGGCACTGCCCGAATACAGTGACTGCCAAAATGTTTGTTTATCCAGTTACTGGGTAAACAGCCAGCAGTATCATTTCCGCGCCCTTTCAGAATGTCATCTTCAGCAAAAGCTCTCGAAACAGGAAATTCAGAGTTCCTGAGAAAGAATCTTGTGTTTCCCCTTTTCTGAGCAATGCCCCTATCCCCCTGTAACCCCTATTTGTGCTCTACTTTTCCAGACAGTGTTTTTCACCGGTTTCTCTAAGACAAGTCTGTTCTCTCTCCTCATGGCAAAGCATACATTGTGAGCAGTATTAAAATGTGAGCATTTGCATGAGTTCTCTACTCAAACACAACCAATGGAGATAAGAGTCACCAAGGTCTGTTTTCACTGTATTTCTAGAGAGAAAAGATTCTGACTTATCTCTCTGTGTTTCATTCTGATATAGTTGTAAAGAATGGATTCACTGAGAAGAAATGTCTCTCTTTTAAGGTATTACACCTACCACAAAGGGTGTGAGATAGCTGGGTTTTGCCTGTCCGGAACTCTGTCAAATAAAGAAAAATTTTAAAAAATGGTCAGGGTTTATTCTTCCAAGTTTGCCAGATTCAGGAGTTGGAATCACTGCAGTTAGAATCACTCTTACTTACAAAACTCACCTCTATATCTACTTTTTGAATCATTTAACACAAATTTATAAATTATATTCTGTGCAGTAGAAATGTGTTACATTAAAAGCAAAATCTGGAATGCTCTCATTTGATCATGCTTGACTGCTAAGGGCATTTATTCTTTTCTGTGTAGAAGTTAAAACTACATGGCACCTGTGGAAAAGTGTTAACTGAGCAGGGGGAAGAAATGGTTGATTCCACTGGCCTGGCCTAGTTTCATTTTCAGTAAAATGATCAAGGAGAACCTTATCACAGAATCACGGAATCACAGAATCATTATGGTTGGAAAGGACCTCATGTTAGTCTCCAGTTTATCTTTTCTAAAGGGAAGAGTACTGCGTTTTATGAGCTCTTATTGTTGTTGAAGTGATAACCACTAACTGATCAAATTTACTATAAATAGCTGTATAATGGTCATTTCAAAATCTTATATGAAATGCAATGTATCCTAAATATGCATAAATAAACTATCTTTTGTGGCAGTGTTTTCACTGGAAAGGAACACAGATTGCATCAGGGAAATCTTTCCTATATAGACACATTGGTAACACCAAGTTATCCATGGGACAGCAACGTGCCCTTGTGGCCGAGAAAGCCAATGGTATCCTGGGGTGCATTAAGGAGAGTGTGTCCAGCAGATGGAGGGAGGTCCTCCTCCCCCTCTACTCTGCCCTAGTGAGACCTCACCTGGAGTACTGC
>JAVSBS010010030.1:0-19373 GCA_033124195.1 Coracias cyanogaster | reverse complement strand
GAGGATATGGTGTAGTGGTTAGAGAGATGCTAGGACAGAGGTTGGACTTGATGACCCTGGAGGTCCTTTCCAACCATGATGATTCTGTGATTCTGTGAATGAGGAGAAGAAAAATAAAGGAAAGAAGATGACTGAACGGGGTCCAGAATGCCAGGTTGTTGCCTGACTAATTCAGCCACAGGTTGCTGACAGAAGACCAATGTGCTCAGTGGTGATTTGCCTACTGACTGACGATGGGGTTAGAAATTCCTTTGGTACCTATCAGACAAGTAGCTAGACAAGGGCAAAGTGTAATGTCAGTGGACATACTAACGCCCAAGTCCAGGTTTAATAGGCAACAAGAATCCACTTGTGTATGTGGTGCATGAGGGTGAGAGAGCAGGACTTAGTCTGCTGCTTGTGCACAGCTTGTTTTATGAAAAAACAAAGGGTTTCTGTTTGTCATACTGCCAGCTTTGCACCTTTAATTATAAATGAATGTAGCTTTCCTGAGAAATTAATGCAGTCAACAAGTGTCTTTTTTAAAATTATAAACAGATGGTGCTTTTCAGCAAAGGCAAAATGTGATTAAAAGAGCTCCTTTGCTCAGAAAATACAATTTGTGCTTTAAATTTGTAATCAATCCAAACCTTCAGAACAGAACTTACTATAACATATATAAGACTTTTATATTGCAGTTGTTTATAAACTACATAATAATTTACAATTTTCTCTCAAGTCACTTATGGCATTAACTTAATGCTAACCCAGGAGGCACTAGCAAATGATGAAAATGTCAAAGCAGCAAATAAAAGATTCATTTGCTGACAATGAACATGATAAAAAACATAACAAATATTTGTGAAAATGGTTTTTGAGTACAAAATATGCCTTTCTGAAATAATAAGTCTCCCATGTGTGGGGTCAGCAATGTCTAGTTACGTGACTGATCGAATAGGAGTTTCATTTTTTTACAGTTAGGACCAGATTTCCTTAACAGCTGCTCTGGTAGGAAAATGACAGCACTGACAAATCTGTGTTTTTGGTTCTTTGGAAAATTTCCGCCATATGGGATGCTAGCAAAGATCAACCTAAGGAACAAAGGAGACTGGAGGAGTCAATTGATCTTACCTGTGCACATACTCAAATTAAGTGATAATATTACTGGGGGCTTTTTTTTAAGCTCTTACCATTAACTCATTTCTCATGTGCTTTAAGAGCTTGTCTTCACTGAAGAAAGCTTACCTTTGAATAGACTATATTTATTCTACTTTGTTTAAATTAGAAGCATTATGTGACTTACCCTGTAAAAGGAGTTATTAAAATTGCTCTGATAACAGTCTGGTTTAGTTCAAGCCCAAAACACCAGTGCTATGTCTGCAAAAGGATTTCTTAATGCAGAGGAATAAGATAGCAATAAAGCAACTTTGCTGCAGTAAGGGAGATATTTTAGATCAGTCCCCACCTAAGATGCCAGTGTAGCCAGTAACAGCACAGGATTGCCACTATGTCTGATGTATGTGGGTGCTAAGATATCATGGAATTATAGAATGGTTTGGGTTGGAAGGGACCTTAAATATCATCTAGTTCCAACCCCCTGCATGGGCAGGGACACTTTCACTAGACCAGGTTGCTCAGAGCCCCATCCAACCTGACCTTGAACACCTGCAGTGAACTTGGGAAGTTGTGGATGCTCAATATCAACCATATCAATCTCACTATATCAACCAAGCCAAGTTACAGTTGTGCTGGCAAAGAGTTACAATGTGGGCCTGACTTCAGCACTGAAGTTGGGATAGAGAGGGAGTATTTGAATTTATACAAATGCAAGTATACAGTGCATCAAATACTTTTTTTTCCTCTCCTGAATGCTGAATCACTGAAAAGATTCTGGCCTGACCTTCTTGACACCTGCCCTTTAGATACTTACAAGCATTGATAAGAACCTCTCTCATTCTTTTCCAGGCTATATAGCCCCAGATCTCTCAGACTTTCCTTGGAAGAGAGATGTTCCAGTCCCCTAGTCACTTCTGTAGCCCTTTGCTGGATTCTCTCCAGTAGTTCCCTGTTTCCCTTGAATGAGGAAGTCCAGAACTGGACACAGTACTCCAGATATGGTCTCACCAGGGCAGAGTAGGGAGGCAGGAGAACCTCCCTCGACCTGCTGGTCACACTCTTTTTAATGCACCCCAGGTTACCATTGGCTGCTTTGGCCACAAGGGCACATTGCTGGCTCATGGTTAACTTGCTGTCCACCAGGACTCCCAGGTCCTTCTCCACAGAGCTGCTTTCCAGCAGGTCAACCCTTAACCTGTACTGATACATGGGGTTATTCCTCCCTAGGTGCAGGACTCTACACTTGCCCTTGTTGAACTTCATTAGGTTCCCCTTTGCTCAACTCTCCAGCCTGTCCAGGTCTCACTGAATGGCAGCACAGTCTTCTGGTGTGTCAGCCACTGCACCCAGTTTTTATCATCAGCAAATTTGCTGAAGGTGCACTCTGTTCCTTCACCCAGGTCGTTGATGAATACACTGAACAAGACCGGACCCAGTACTAACCCCTGAGGAACTCTGCTAGCTACAGGCCTCCAACTGCACTCTGCACTACTGATCACAACCTCTGAGCTCTGTCATTCAGCCAGTTCTCAATCCATCTCATTGTCCGCTCATCTAACCCACACTTCCTAAGCTATGAGGAGCTTATGGGACAAAGTGTCAAAAGCCTTGCTGAAGATGGTATGTCTGTGTCTCTCATACTGGCAATCCCAGGGCTGGACCTCTCATTTCAGGTGTGTCTTACTAGGGCTGATTACAGAGGAAGGATTGCCTCCCTTGACCTGCTGATGCTCTGCCTGATAAAGTCCCATGATGCTATTGGCCATCTTTGTTGCAATTGGTGCCTCATGTTCAACTTGGTGTCCTCCAGGATCTTCTCTGCAAAGATGCTATTCAGTGGGTTGGCTCTCAGCTTGTCCTGGTGCATGAGTTTGTTCCTCACAGGGGCAGGACTTGGCACTTCCCCTTGATGAACTTCACGAGGGAGGTTCCCACCAGCCTATTTCTCCAGCCTGCTGAGGTCCCTCTGGACAGCATAGGGAAATCATTCCAGCAATGCTCCTGTGCCATTTCTGAGCTCTAAAAGGCTACTATTCATTTGTCTGCCCTTATCTCCAGGACCAACGAGTACTTCTTCCAGTCAATTATAATAATAAAAAAAACCAACCATACTGGGCCTGTGCTGCAGCTCATAATGGGCCACCATCCCAACAGCTATGGATCTCAGATGCTTTAGACGGGAAGATTATGGCTTGGATGCTGATACAGACATTAAGAACCTTGTTTGTACAGCATTCCAGTAATAGACTAGATACTGTGTTGGCTTCTGTTGAACAAAAGGTCTTTATAAATTTCTGACACTAATTACATTAATAAGGTTCTAATCTCATAATACTCCAGCTTGATGAGTCATGAGGTTTGAGCATGCTCTCGTGCAGCGCAGCATTCCTGCAAGGCTGCAGTTCTGCCGTGTGAAAGGAAGACACTGGAGCGTCATGAGCAGAGGAAGTCTGATGTTGAGCAATAACATATTACCTAAGGTTTCTGTGCTGGCATAATATTTAAACGTCTTTTTTGAGGGAGGAGGAGGAGTCAAACTGTTTCTGACTCACACAGCTGGTTTCAATATAGGGGACTAAAGAGTGTGCAAAGACTATGGATGATGGCTATGTCCTGGCTGTAGTTACACAGCACCAGACGTGCAACTGGAGCTACGAAGAGACAGAACCAACCAGAGCCTGGCAGACACGTGGCAAACACGGACCCTCCACAAACAGACACCCCTCTATGCTCCCTTCTCGAAGTAACAGTAATACCCTTCTTACACTCCCGGCTGGTGCCCCCAGCAGTGTGCTTTACTCCATGAACAGTTCTTCCCCCAGCTCATAACAGCTTCTCGGTCTGTAGCAATTACCAGACAACAGCATGGGAGCCTTTGGTGTACTGGCCCCACCAAGCAGCATCCACCAAGGTCTTGGGATTACACCTGTATTGCCACCTTTTCCTGCTTCTTTCCTGAATATGGTGGGACTGGGGGTTCTGGTGGACAGCAGGATGACCATGAGCCAGCAGTGTGCCCTTGTGGCCAAGAAGGCCAATGGCATCCTGGGGTGTATTACAAGGGGAGTAGCAAGTAGGTCAAGAGAGGTCCTCCTGCCCCTCTACTCTGCCCTGGTGAGGCCACATCTGGAGTAATTGTGTCCAGTTCTGGGCCCCTCAGCTCAAGAGAGACAGGGTCCCTTCCAACCCCTAACATTCTGTGATTCTGTTTTTGAATCCTGCTATAAATACAGGTGAGGATTCATTGACTCTGAGCATTAGACTGTTGAATTAGTGATCTTCTCAAGTAAGAATAGAAAGGTCTTGATTTTGAATAGTAGGTGCATGAGGTGATCACATCTAAATCTGAGCTAAGCCTGCGTTTTCTGGCTCCTGTGATAGCTCATTGCTTCCTTTTGCAGTCCTTTTTGTTCCTCATCTGTAACCCAAGCAGTGGTGACAGTTACTGAGGGTCTGTCTCTTCCTAAAGCTTTGAGATGGTGGAACATTGCACTGAGTGCAAGTATTGCTGTACTTAGAAGTCTCTTCCCTAAGCAGCAATACCAAGGAGAGCAGCTGAGAACATTTCCTGTTGTTTTCCATCAGCCCTTAATTATTGACAGTTACATTGCTTTTTTAATTTCAGTTTTCTATTCCTATTATCGGTAATAATCCGTTCAGCTGCCGAAGTACTGTACACAGTACGGCCAACGGTGCTGTCTCCCTCAGCTAGCATTGTGGGAGGCTCAGGAGCCGTCCTGAGGCTGCCATGTCAATCTTTCTCCATCAGCAGTGAGCAGCTGGTGCTGTTGCCAGATATGTCAGTGATGGATGTGAGCTGCCGTGCCTTTTAATGAAGGTGGGCACTGACACATGAGTGTTCGCTGCTGTTGTTGGGAGTGAATGTTATGTTTTTATCCCAACTAATGTAAACCCTTGGAATCTGTTACAATACAAATGCCCTCTGTGGCTCCTTATGCTTCTTTGCTCAAATGCTTTAATCCAGGACTAAAAGGCAGGCAGCAGGAGAACATTTCCAAAGCACAGGAGTTGTTTCATGTCAAGGTGAAGTTGCCAGAGCTTGTCTCCTGCTGGTGGTGTCTGTCTTCCTGTCAGCCCACGCTCTGTTCAGGCTTGCATTTCCTTGCACTGCTGATGCCTGTTGGTGCAAACAATTTCGCTATGCCCCATGTAATGTATTCAGTGGCAATACTGCTATTTAAATGTCTATGGACGATACCTATCAAAGACAACATTGGTTTATGTCTTTAATATATAGCTTCTGGCAGTAATTGTCTAGTTTAATTAGTGTGGGAATTTTAAAATAGAGTAACTTACTCGTGAGTTTCTGTTAGTTTCTTTTTGGTATCAGTGATACTGGTACTCTGGTAACAGCACGCAAGTAATTGTGTGAATATGTCAAATGCTTACTTATCTGTACTGCCTATGGAATGTTTGAAAACTCCTTAAGTATTGAAGAAGTTATTTTGTTACCTCTTGCCTCAGCTAATACAGGTTGTGTAAGACTAGACTGATACAAATATTCTCCCAAGGTTACACCTCAAAGCCTTGTAGACTGCCTTTGCATTAGTTATAAATGTCATATGTTGCTCTTCGCTCGTTTAGTAACTAGTGCTTTGTTTGAATGTTGATTAGTAAAAGCAGAAAAAAGTCTGAATTATCACAAGTACTGGCACAAGATGTAATCAACAGTCATAAACATAATCTTTCTGAAAAGCTAATTGTTTAGTTGTCACTTGATTTTATGCAAGAACTGCCCATGGAGTTGTTGTTTGCAAGCTCACCTGGGAACAGGATGGTTTCTCAAATGCTGCTTGCCAGAGAGAGTGCATGTGCTATGCCAGCTGTAGTGTGCTAGAGCAGGTAGCTGAGCTTGTGACTGAGCTTCCCAACTTGTGTAAGTCTGATTAAAAGATTGCAGGAGTCTGTTTCACACCTGATTTATTTTTCTTCTCTTTTTTTTCATTGCCTTTCAGCGACGAAATGAGAACCTGGCACTTCCTTCAGCAGAGCAGCAAGCTCTGGGGAGTGTGAAAGCAGGACTGGAGACCTGGGAGTACACAGCTCGAAACACCCTCATGTATTATCCGACAGGTGAGGTGCGCAGGTTCCTCAGGAGAGGCGTTGGTTCCAGGGGGGCTGACTCCAAACAGTGCTCATGCCATTTCTGTAGATGACTGAACAGCTCTTACTGATAATACTGTACTTGGTCTTCTGTGTGAAGCTCAGATACAGAAAGCTGTTTTTAAAAAGTCTTTTTTTTCTTCTTTTTTTCTTTGCCCTTTGCCTTTCCTTTTCTTTGTCTTTCTTGCTCCTTTGCCTCTGATTGCAGAGTTTGATTGTGTTCTATTTGTCACTGGGAAGCTCGTTATCTGTACTATAGAAGCATTTTGTAAATGTAATTTTTCTTTTTGGCTATAAATGTATAATTGATAATTTCTGCAAACCAGTGAAGTAGAGAAAAGAAAGTCTTATTGACTGTTTTCTTAAAAATAAAATATATACATTTAGATCAGATGTATTTATTTCAAGTGTTATGAAGCATATATCTAGTGCAAATTTTGTTCTGCATTGCTGGAGAGACACAGTGCAGTTTCTGATGGATTCTGTGTTGTGTAGGAATGTGTGGCAGTTGACATATTGGTCGGGAGCTTTAGAGCACACTGCATAGTGTTACCTGAGCCCTTTCTTAAAAGACATTTTGCTTTTCAAGGTGTACCTGATGAGGATGATGTATTTAAGAAGCCCAGGGAAGTTGTCCATCGAAACACCCGTTTTGTGAAGGACCCTTTTAGCCAGGCCGTGAGCAAATCACAGCTCCAACAGGCTGCAGCCCTCAATGCTCAGGTTGGACAATTTTACTTCTTCTGCCTAAAACCTCATCACCCAGGAGAACTGTGTGCTGGATACAGCTGACTCACACCTTTCTCTGCATTAACGGCATTGTCTTTTTTATTTCAGTACAAACAAGGCAAAGTGGGGCCAGATGGGAAGGAACTGATACCCCAAGAGTCTCCGAAAGTGAATGGATATGGATTTGTAGCTACCCCCTCTCCAGCCCCTGGTAAGAAGGTTTTCTTTTTCTGATGTAAGAGGACTGCTACTGCACTTATTTTGATGCTTTGTTTGTTCAGCCTTGGGGTATCATTGTTGGTTTAGCCAAGGAGGTAAGCCTTCTATCTGTGTATGTCCTATGAGCTGGAGACTCCCTCATGTACCGTGTATGCCAGCTCGATGCAGTGCTTAAATCCTTGTGCAATACACTGGCAAGAGAAGTCTTGTGTACCTGAGAGGCTCCAAGAAAGCTGCTGTGCCATTGCTTAGGAGACATTTAGAGCGCAGCAAGCCTTCCTAGGCATCTGGAGTGCTGTAGCTGCTTGTTTTATCCATGGATGATGCTTCTCTACAGCTTAAAGATAAGAATTCAAACATTTAATAAACATGAACCTTCCAACGAGTTCAGGTGCTCGTTTTTCCAAATGAGGAGTGTTCATGTCCGTGTGTCTGGTAGTCTGCTGAGTGACTGTTCAGCTTGGTTCATAGGGATGGGGCATATCTCACTTCCTTCAGGGTCTAACCTACTGTTTTCCTTCAGGTCGTCTGCTTTCTAGGTTCTTCCTTTGAAGACGCTCGTGTATTACAGATTCCTTTGTTCAGATGTATTAGCTGCAGGATACTTTCAATTAGAACAGACTGATTTGTATTCCAATTGAAATGTATCTAATTCTTAGCTGTTCTTCACCAGCTGTTACGTTTCCCTGTCTCTCACTGTTAGGCTAAAAGATGAACATACCAAGGCTTTTCCTCCAGAAAGCCTGTAGGTGGCATTGGGAGTGCATCTCCTTTCTCCATTGGAAATGACAGCAGGATTTTCTAGGCAGTGACTGAACCGGGCTCTTGGAAATCTATTCTGCAGTTGTAGCTGTTAGACAAGGTGCAATCATTGGTACAGGCTAGCCTCAAGATGAATTGAGGATACCTTTGGCTATTACATGTATCTTTAAGTCCTCTCCCCGTTTCCCTGCTTTTAAATAGTTCCCTGTGTTGAAGGAGTTCTCATAGAATAGCAGAGGGGAAGATTAGGGCTGAGGAGGAAAAAAATGAAAGTGTCACTAAGCAAAAGCTCACCAAGTAGAAAAGTAAACACATGGAAAGGACAGTGCTTGGGTGTTGGTGACACAGCCACAGGCAATTCTGTGAGTTTAAAGTCATTCCTGTTTTAATGGGAGCCATGAGTTACTATTAGCATTGCCTGTGGTTTCCTCTGCAGTGGAGGGGATCCTTTGTGTGTTGATGAGTTTGCTGCTGCTCATAATTTGCTCCTCTGGATTTTTTTTTTGTGGTAAACAAATAGTCAAATGTCTTGCATAAGCATGACTTTTAAAATTTGTTTTTAGGTGTGAATGAGTCCCCTTTCATGACATGGGGTGAAATTGAAAGCACCCCTTTGCGTCTAGAAGGGTCAGAAACTCCGTATGTAGACAGAACACCTGGACCAGCCTTCAAGGTATTTCATGTCAGGAGTCAGCATGTCATTCTTGGCCGGGGGAAGGCGGCGGGGGGGAGGGGGTGAGAAGGGAAAGGCAAGTGAGTAATTAATAGATTAACACTTTGTGGGAGTGTGACACATCTCTGGGCTGTGTTCCCAGTCCTTGAGACTAATAATCTACGTTCTGCTTGGAGGGTGGAGGTAGACGTGGCTCTACATGAAAGCTACTTGGTGGAGATACCTGAGGTGGAACACACACTGTTGTCAGGAGAGTGAGGCTCAATAATTTGATGATGAGCCCGAACAGAGAGGCTTTCAAAGGAAGCTGAGAAGATGCCTGATTTCTCTGATTTTAATGTATAAGTGGGTAGAAATTGTAGGATTTCCCTCTGTCTTATCTTCTGGCTGTCACAGCCTGAGGCAAGCGTATCACTTGAGAGTAGAAAAGGCGCTCTGGCTCTGCTAATGGCACCTGATTCTGTATGCCACCTGTCTCCTGCTGGTGTCATTGAAGGTGAACCGTCTGAAACTCTTAGTTTAAGAAAGGTGTAATTTGATGTATGTGCCCCTGTTTTGTCAGACTCTGAAGCCCTTGACTGGCTCCCCTGCTGTTTAGCAATGTCTGTGTTTGCCTGAGAGCTGGCTGGATACAGGCCAGGCTAGGCAGGACACAGGTGACATTGTTTGTCTAGGAGAGACAGCAGGAGGAAATGCCAGAGGTAATGGCTGCTTCCTTGACTGAACTGGTTTTACCATTTTCGTTACTTGCTAAGGCAGGTTCAAGGTCTCTCTCTGTCCTCTCTGGCTTTTATATAGCAGCAGAGAGGTGTGGGCTGACCCCACTTCTCCCCACTTTAGATCCCTGTAGGCTGGAATCCAACTATGAAGGTGCTTTGACTCATTTATACATCACTCATATGAGTGCCTTTGCAAGTGAACTGTATGATGCATTTATAGATCCTGGACCCTGGGCGCCGTGAGAGGTTAGGACTCAAGATGGCCAATGAAGTGGCAGCTAAGAACCGAGCAAAGAAGCAAGAGGCACTTCGAAAAGTGACAGAAAACTTGGCCAGGTGAGACTTCTGTTCTGACTGCAGAACTGAGCATGGGTATATTCTGATGAAATTTAAGTCAACCTATATAGAAAGGGAGGAATGATAAGACTGCTGGAAGCAGGAAGAGGTATGGTCAAACTAAACTTTTTTAGAAATTAAAAAATTTAATTCCTGAGGGAAGGTGGCTGGTGGCTGTCCCTGATGCTCCCTCTTGTCAGCATTGCTGTTCTGCCCTATAGCCACCCAGCAATGCAGCTGCATTGGTATCTTGCCTCATTGCAGAGAGGAGACATAAGGCTTGCTTGGCTGGGTCACAGGAAGGATGGAACAGGCTCAAAGGGCAGGCAGTGACACTCAGGTTTGGGTGGAATGTAGGAAGTTTCTCTGTCACTTGTCTCTCTAGAGAAACAGGCTCCCCTTAGCTGCAGGCAGAATGACTTCTGCAGCCAGTGGGTCTGGTCTGTGGGGGGAGTGGACACTGAGCTCGCCTGTGGAAGTGTTGATGCTGTTCCTGATGAATGGCAGATTTTTAATGTAAAATCTTTTAAAACTGTTCATTCTATTCCAGCCTCACTCCAAAAGGACTGAGCCCAGCAATGTCACCAGCTTTGCAAAGACTAGTAAACAGGACTGCAAGTAAATACACCGACAAAGCCCTGCGAGCCAGCTATACTCCTTCTCCAGCCCACACAGGAACTCCTGGTTACAAGACCCCAGCAAGTGGGCCTCATACACCCACAAGCACCCCACAATCTGGGACAGTATCTCAGACACCAGTATCTCAGGATACTACATCGATCACAGACAACTTACTACAGCTTCCTAAAAGAAGGAAGGCATCCAGTTTCTTCTGAATATTCCACTCACCAGCAAGGTGAAAGTGAACTGGCTGTGCTTAACTGTCTGCTAACTGGATGTTGTGAGCCATCTACTGTAAGGGCTGTCTAGATACAGCTACCAGAATGGAAGCCATCAGTTAGGAGATCTGGGACCAGTACTACTCTGGACTATATAGCTAAAATATCCAGCAATGTGCTTTTTGGAAGCAGAGTATCTGCTGCTGTGGTATAACTTCCCTTTGAACTGCATGGGTGGGATGCACAGGGCTGCTGCAGGAGAAGGATGCTTCTTGCAGTGGCAGAGAAGATTCTGGATTCTTGATAAACGGCGATAATTTTTTAAAGATATATTTCTCTTTTTAAAATGGCCGTGCATTTAAATACATTTCTGTACAGATAAGTCTATTTATAAAATGTGGTGAGCCTTCCTAAGAGGTTGAACTGGACTTTCTTCCAGCTTGTCAAACTTCTTTGGTTTTGTACTTTGCAGAAGAGGGGATACAACTGTGTATATATTGAGATATGAGCCAGAATTTTAAAGGGCTTCTCTTTAAGTGGAGTTAAAACTGATGCTCTTGAACGTATGGTGGGCCTGTCAAGAGAGTCGGTACGTGATGAAAACAGTATGTGTACAGTTTCAGACATCAGTTCACACTTCCTAATAACCTTCCCTCTTACTTACTGAATCCAAAATGCGGTGTTGATGCACGTGTGAATTCTGCAGCTGATGTAGTCAGGAACTGGAGAAACATGAGCGTAAGAGCTGTTAAGTGCCAGCAAAACTGAAAGAAATTTTCCAGTGTGTTTTGACAGTAACTTCTCATCCCTGCAAACTGTATCAGAGACAGGTCTTTTGAGAATAATAATGTTAAGCTGTTCATTCACCTCAGCAGATGTATTCTGTCTTCTGTTGCTACACTTTGTAAAGCAAAAAACGAGGACTGTTACAGAAAGGGTCTAGAGAAGCTGAAGTTTAGAACCAACAGTTCACAAGTTAGACTGACTTTGTGATGTTGTTAAAACCAGCCATCCTTAAGCTGATACCATTTCCTTCTCTCCATCCCCTTCTGCAGAATGGGATTTGGCTTGCTGCATGTCCTCAGGCTTTCCTTTGAGGTTTTGGGAACACTCACCCTCTTCTGGAGCTGGCAGGGGGGAAGAGATCATAGATTTTGGAGTCTGCAACCATGAGTGTTTCAAAACTTCATCTATGCACAACCTTTTGGACGCATTGGGCTGAAGCAAGTGAGAAATGAGGTCCTCAAACTCTGCAGTCAGGCATTTTGAGTTGGGGAACGGAATCCTGTGTTGTTTCTGAAGGCAGATCATTTTCTTGACATCAGAGTCATCAAATGGCATTAAAGCATAGACCATTGTATACAGGATGACACCCAGGCTCCATATGTCAGAAATCCTGGGGTCATAAGGAATGCCCTCTAGCACTTCAGGGGCAGCATATGCAGCAGAGCCGCAGAAGGTTTCACTTAGAATAATTCTTCTATTTTCATCCCAAGACAAAGATTTAGAAAAGCCAAAGTCTGACAGCTTGATATTGAGGTCTTCATTGAGAAGGATGTTCTCACATTTCAGGTCCCTGTGAGCGAAGTCCAAGTCATGGCAATGCTTGATGGCAGAAGCTAACTGCTGAAACTTGATGCAAGCAATGTCCTCTTTCATAGCTCCTGTGACCTTGATGTAGTTCAGGAGGTCACCCTTTTCTGCCAGCTCCATCACAATGTACACTTTCCCAAGCGATGTCTCAAAAATCTCATAGGTTTTAATGATTGAAGGGTGGTGCAAACGTCTCAGAGCCTCTGTTTCCCTGGGGAGAAATTTTTCCAGGTAGTCCCGAGGAGTTCTCTTCTTATCAATTATCTTGATGGCTATGTTGCATTTCAGCCGGTTGCAGTAGGCAGATTTTACTTTGCCATAAGAGCCTTCTCCTAGTATGTTGTTCAGGATATAGCCTTTCTTTCCAAGCACCACAGCATCATCCATGGTGGTAGAGCTGGGAGGAGCTACATGAGTTTGTGCTGGTTTGCATCATGCATGGTGGCAGGTGACATACCCATGCACCATGGTGGCTGCCCAGGGCTCCGGTGCGGTGGGTGGGTGCACACCCCAGCACTGGCTGCTGTGTGATGTCACAGGCAGCCACCCCTGCTTGGGTCACTTAGAAGGACCTTTCAGTCCTTCTTTAAGGTGGTGCCATCCAGGGCAAAATTTAACATCGAGTCACTGAAAGATACCGGTTGTGCTTTGCCTTCTTCATAAAAAGATCTTCGTATTTAGTTTCACTAACAGAATGGAAGTAGCTTAAATGTTTTTCTTTCCTAAAGTGTACCTATGTCTTTTTATTCATACATTAGGGGAAATTTTGTATATTGCGCTTTTATGTGTCTCGGATGATTGCTAATCCTCCACTTGGGCTTGCTTCTGGCATGCAGTGGCCTTGGTCCTCATTGGCCAGCTTTCCTCAAAAAGGATGAAGTGCTGCTTTTCTTGTCTTCACCGAGGGCTGTGTTCAAGAGCTGGGGTTGTTTTTTTGCCTCATGGGCTTGTTAGGGGAAGGAGGTGGCTTCTCTTAAATTCAGTTCCTTGTTCATCTAGCCCCTCTATTTTGTAGCTCTGATGACGAGCTGCTTCTGTGGGCTTTGCAGCTGGCTTTTTCTCAAACCCTTACTCAGTGAGGGAGTTATGTTTTGACTTCCAGCTTCTGGTGATCTTGAGAAAGGCTCACTCCAACACCTGCCTCGGAAGGGCTCTGAGGATTACTCTTTTGCATGTTGATTGCTTCATTGTCATCAGCATCTGGGACTTTTTGCTTTGCATTTATTTTGGATTTTCCAGACTTGTTTTTACAGCTGCTATATGTGTGACTCCAAAGACTTGATGATGTTGGTGATCACAACACAGCGGCTAGGGACAATCCCGCTTTGTCCACCAGCGTGGATGACAGTGTCATTCTGAAGAACAAAAGTGGTACTTCTGGCAGCCACACTGGGGCTTTTGGTTGGTTTTTTCCCCTCTCATTCTGCGAAACTTTTGGGTAATTTTTATAATTAGCAAAAAAAAAAAAAAAAAAAGAGGCAGTTTTAGCCATACATAGCCTGCACTCAGAGCTGTGGTTGCTCCAGTATGAGCTGACCTTTGAGTGGGATGAGCACTTGTGCAGTGTGATCCAGCCTGGAGAAGCACAGAGAAGCATTCAGCGGGAAGTAGGCATAGCCAGATATGTACACTTCTTGCACCACACCCAAGTACAAGACAGCCTGTACAACACTTGGCAGTCCTGACATTTGCTATAATCTGGTGGTGTTTTACTGGGGGAACTACCATGGAAAATCTTATGCAGCTCAATGAGCCGTGGCTACAGCCTTCTGTGAGGTTTGGGGTGTTTGATGCTGTGTTTGTCTTGGCGGAGAGCTTCCTCCTGCACAGTTTCCACTGCCAACTTCCAAAGCTTATGTCTCTGACTGTGAAAAACCCTTCCAAGGGACTGTTTTTATAGTGCACCTTATAAAAATCAGTTGATCAACATGGCATGACTAGGAATTGTGACTGCAATAAATTAGTAACTTTTGGATTTTTTAGTTCAGAAATAAATGAAGGCTATATTTTCTCTTTAAGCAAAAAAACTTTTCTCAGGTACTCAGGAATGAATGTAAAGGGAATCCATTTACTAACGTTTCTGTGTTTCAGAGATGTGCTTTGAGGATTGAACTGGCTAAGTAACAATGAAGTTCTTAGTTAATTTTAAAAATTATTTCATAACGATCACATGATCTGTTTATCTCCATGAAATGTAGGACCTCTGTGTTAGGGTACATAGGCAGATGGTCAGGCCCTGGCCTGCCATTTGGGTCACTGAACAGACCAGGAGAGAAGAGCAGATGTGACATGAGAGATGGCTGGATGCAACAGGTGACCAGTAGCTGCTGGACCACTACAGAGAGCACCCAGGGAAATGGCTGAGCTTCACAGATGATTGAGGAGGAGCATGGGGACCACCGGGGCATAGAACCTGGTGAGATCGAGGTGATCCAGTGTGAGGTATCAGAAACCACATTTGGCTACAGATGTAGCAAGACTGGGCTAAACAGGAAAAGGTAATTAGAGGAAGGTTATTTTGTGAAGAGGGTTAGAGAAAGGGAGGGATAACAGAAGAACAAGTTCAGGAATGTGGAGAGAAGCTGGGATGTGGGCTGGATGTGCGGAAGCAGGCTGTGATCAGCATGAGTGTCTCAAGCCTGCTGCCGGATCTTCTCCATCTTCTTAGATGATTCCTACCCATTTGCTGGGTGCAGGAGCTCTCCTGGGTATGGGATGCATATAAAGGCTGGGCAGCATTTGAGGAGCCATGGATGGGGTGTACATGTGGGTCAGAAGTGAGATGGGGCACGCGTCTTCCACAGCATTTCAATCTGGCTGTGCTCATACCAAAACGTAGCTGGAATAACAGAGAGTGGAATATGATACCTGAGGATGATTAGTTCCATGTTGTGCAATTCATGCTTGAAAGCAGACTGCATTACATATCCTGTGGAATGGTGTTGGTTTTCTGTTCACCCTCAAGTGAATTAACCTAACCCTACTAAAATCACAGTCTGATTCTGCCAGACTGAAGGACCTTCACGTTTGCTGGGAATGTAATTTATTTTCAGTGAAATGCTATAAAACAACTCTTGAAGGGAATGTAGTGCTCTTCATATGGGCTGTTCCTGTAACAACTGCAGTAACGTCTGGTCTCTGCTTCCTGCTGTAGTTCAACCCCTGCTATCTGTAATTAGGGAATCAGTAAGCTCTTTGTTGCTGGGTATTTTTGCTGCTATAGCACTAACAGATAACGTGGCTTAGAGGGCCAAATCCAGTGTGAAAGACCATCCTGGTTCTTGATAACTTGTCATTTTAATTTTATTTTCTCCCATTTTTCAGTGGGCTATTTTCCTTTTGCTGTTCCTGTATATCTGCATTTTCCTCTGTCCAAAGCCCAAGGGCACTTCCTCTGTCAGCCAAATTAGCACCAGGAGCTCTCCTAATGCTGCAAAGGTGGTTGGTGGTGAGCAGCGGTGGCAGCAGGGCTCTCCTGGGTGGCAAGGCTGGCTGCTTGCAAGAAGTCATGGGAGCCTCAGTGGACCTGAGGCCATGGGGTGTCACATGGGGCTGTAACATCATCACGTGTGAGTCTGTGGGTGTTTTCACGTGCAGCCTGGGGCTTGCCTCCTTGCTCCATGTGGGAAAGAAGATGAGGGACCACAAGGGATTCTTATTCTTACAAGTGGGTGGGAGAGAGGGGTGTTGTGGTTGGTTTAGGGAATAGTGGGACATAATTCTTAGAGAGAACATTGCAAGAATCATTAGTGAAGAGCCAGTGAGGACAAGGGCTGAGTTGCTGTAACCTGGATGGAGAAGGCAGGTTCAGGTTACCTTAAAGAAGCAAAACACTGATTACATCAGAGATGGCTGCTGCTCTGTGGGGCACAGGTAAGAAAATGCTGAGTGGCAGACAAGCAGCAACACGGGGTTTGGTGAGGCAAGTGTGAAGAGAAACTCTTGCAATCACCCCCCACCATGCTTTGAGCAAACAGGCAGGCCAGAGTGGCTGAGGAGCAGCGGGGACACTGCCTTGTTCCAGGACCAGCTTAGTTTTGCTGGTCTCCTGCAGCCTATGTGAGCTGTGTCTTGTGGCAGGGAGCTACTTCCCAAAGGCACTGAGCCCCAGGCTGGTTCCCTGGGCACTTCACCTTTAGGGCCAAGACCGTTTCCCTGGGGTAGAGGTGGCCACCCCTGCCATGGTGCACGGGCTGCAGCTTTGCACCCACCTGAAAGCAGGTTCCAGTAAGGGCTGGGGCTCTGCACTGCTTTCTACTTCTTTGGTTATTTGGCTCAGAAGGGAAGCTGTGGTTGGAGATATTTGGTTGTTTTGGAGGACTGGGCTGGTTCTCTGCAAAAATAAAGGAAATGGATCCATTTGTTCAGGCAAGCGGGAGATGGAGCAATTCCCACTTCCTCATACTTGCATTTGTTGCCTCAGTCCCAGCTCACTGCTGTTGGTCCTACAGCATCCAGCTGCAAACCCCAGCTCAGAGTCAGGCCAGGGTGAGAGCTGGGTTTGGCTGCTCTCCTCATGAGCCCCTTCCCTCTGCTCTCTTGGGCACAGCAGCTTTTTGGGCACAAATGATCTGTGCTTGCTGGTTAGGGAAACACTCGTTACCAGTGGGAAACTTGGACTGACTGGCACTAGTGCTCTCCATCCTCACCCCTCCTGCCCAGGGTATTGGGCTGCCCCAGCTCTCCCCAGACTCAGCCCCCAGTGCCCTGGCTGCCTGCCTGGGGCTCGGTGCCCGTGCAGCTGCACAGGGTGGCTCTGCCTTGCACCTGGGCATTGGCGATCCTGGGATGGTGGTCTCTGCCAGCATCACCATGCTCAACTCGACACAGCCCAATGAAATGGGTGCCTCTTACCCTTCAACTTTGTGCTGCTGCGTGGCTGGGCCGCTTATTGCCTGTTTGCTCAAGGGTGCTGTGTGGATTGCGGTGCTTGCCTGGCATGTGTGTGGTCCAGAGCTGCCTCTGTTCAGAGCTGGTGGGGGGCTGTGGCGTGGGGAAACAAAGTGTGCCTTGCCTTGGGACAAAAGCCAGGGACAAGTAGCCTGTGCCATGTTCTCATGGTGGAGGCATTGCAGGGCATTTATTTGTACATCATTGTGTGTGTAATGCCCAGGCCCTGGATATTGTGGGCTCGAGGTGGATAAAGAATGTCCTGGATCAGTCTGGGATCAGCATGTGCGGCTGGGCTGCAGGAAGCCAGGCTGAGAATAGCCTCTCCTCACAGCATCCCTTGGGAGGAACAAAGCCGGGGAGTTTGATGCTTGTGCCTTTGTGCTGAAGGATGTTTTCAGGCTTCAGGTCCCCATGGACACTTGGATCACGACAATATTTGGCACAACGAGAGCTGGCAAAATAGGTTTTGGCCTAAATCTTCCGGCAGCTCTTCACTGCTTGTGATGCACTCCAGCAGGTCCCCAAGCACTAGTCTGAAGCCACACAGCCCTCTGGGGCCCTGCAGGGCTCACAGCTCCAGCCCATGGAGCTAGGGCTCATGCTTGCTGCTACCCCTGCTCCAGGGAACAAATGTTCCCAGCTCTTGGTGGGCACCAGTTTCCACTGCCACATTGAACTTCACATTTAGGTTTGGAAAACGCACCTCCCGGTGCTGCCGACCTGAGGACAGCATCAGTTCCTGTGGGACTAGAGGCAACTGCCCAAGAAAACCTGCAGAAGTCCCCCCTGCCCTCCTGCCTGCACCCTGGCCATGCCTGGGGGTGAGCAGGAGCACTGCGAGTGCAGAAGCCAGCTGTACATCCATCGGGAATACCCCTGGCGGAGCTTTGCAGCTGGATATAGCAAGTGATTGGTATTAACAGGGAAACATGGAGTGTGTAAGATTGGGTCAAGACTGCCCATAGTGGAGTTTCAATGTTTTATTTGAAGACTTCAAATCATAGCGTGAAGTGAAAAACACTTTATGGTAACCATTAAAAAAATATAAAAACTTTACAGGCAGCTTCCCAGGTTTTGGCTTTGACTCTGAACAGGGTTTTATCAAAAAGCTGGAATTTCTTCAGCAGAAAGTGCCAGCTCTGTATTGACCCTGGCAGCCAGGGCAGGTCAGACACTGTGCCCTAGTGCTGCCCAGCTGCTGCTGCTTCACTTCCACTGTTTGGAGGAAATTCCAGTGTATGGGGAAGTGAGTGTTGAAGGTAAAGCTGCCTTTTGATCCCAAATGTCACCTGGGCTGATCCTCAGCACTAGGACAGTTGTGGCACCAGGGCTGGTGCCTCCTCTGAAGCCTGGGCTCCCTGGCAGGGACAGCCACCACCCTGCCCAGCCCGATGTGCAGCAACACCCAGGGTCAAATTCCTAAAGGCACCTGTCATTTACAGGGCCATTAACAACCATCTGAGCCACACAATTAGTTTTTTTCATGAGTTTCCTCTCTGGCTGAGCCTGGGAAGGGGGATTGAAGTGTGTCCAGGAGGTGAGATGAGGTGTGGAAGCATGGCTGGCTCCAGCACTGCTTTGGTGCTAGGAACCACCACATCAGGGCCCTGGCTGTGGAGATGTCCCAGCACTGGGTGCTGCTTGACAGTGTCATCCGTGAAGACACAGGAAAATGAGGACCATCTCACCCTGTGGTGGGCAAGCGGGAGCAGATTAATGAGGCTGGAAAATGATCATAGAAACATTAAGGTTAGAAAAGACCTCTAAAATCGTTAAGTCCAACTGTTAACCTACATTACAATGACCGCTAGACCATGTCCTTAAGTTCCACGTCTACACGTTTTTTGAACACTGCCAGGGATGGTGACTCCACTGCTTCCCTGGGCAGCCCGCTCCAGTACTTAACCACTCTTTTAGTAAAGAAATTTTTCCTAATGTCCAATCTAAACCTCCCCTGGTGCAGGTTAATCTCAGAGCCTGCTGGAGCTGGGAAACCCCAACACTTCATGCTTGCACCACAGGAACGGGCAGGGGGACGGGGTTGCAGGTCCCCACAGTGAAAGGCGGTCGCGGCAAGGATGGAGGGGATGGGCAAAGGCTGTCCCGAGGGACAGGTTGTGGCTGTAACAGAGGGGATGGGGAAAAGCTGTCTGGTGGTGATGAAAAGGCTGCCCCAGCTGGGTTAGGGAAAGGCTGGGTGGCCAGAGGGGACTGGGGGAGGCCATTCTGGGGGACAGAGGGACTGCGGACTCCATCTGGGTGAGGGATGGACAGGTAGAGGCCATGCTGGAGAGGACTGAGTGGACTGCCTGACTCCCTGATGGTGGAGGCCATCCCGGAGGCATGGTGGTGGCTGGCAGTGGCCATCCTGGGAGACAGAGGGCACTGGTG
>JAVSBS010010029.1:5254-25080 GCA_033124195.1 Coracias cyanogaster | reverse complement strand
CTAAGATTACAATTGCACACCCTGCAATGATCATTAAGCACAATATGGCTGCAGCGTCAGTGGCATCTGTGATAGTCATTTTAAAAACAGTGAAGAAACCCCACAACTACAACATACTACTGAACAAGTAGGTGAGATCAAGGACAGCATCAGTGTCCTGTGTCCTTGCAAGAGCAAGTAGTTTTTGAGATCAAATTCCCTGATAACTTTAAAATGTTAAAATTGCATCCTATGTTGTGAGGTTGTTCTCCTCCACTGAAACTCAATCATATTTGCTGGATTGAGCCTGAGAAGCTTTCATCATGGTCTCAAATTTTGGCAAGACCAAGCCTAACAACCAGATCTGTTGTAGCCAAATTTCCAATATCTAAGGGAAGGTGAAAGGAGAAGAGCGAACTGGAAACCAGACCAAGTCATCTGATACATTGGGTAAAAACATTTCTTCCTGGTTCTTTCAGACACACAGCAGAAAGGCATTGTAAGGTGCACATGGGTGCAAGCAAACTCTGTCAACAGTGATCAAGACTACTTCCAAATGGCTTTGGAGAGAGCAACAAAGTGAAACAAACCAAAGAACTATATCACAAGCATAAATTCATGTCACTTCTTAGAACAGTTTAGTTTGTGTGTTTGGGCCAAGTGATACTTTGTAATGGAACCTTGTCTTCACTGTCAAGAAAATACGTCTTTTCACTTCCGTGAAAAAGACACGCTTCATTCATGGCTGAGCCTTATTGCAGGGACTCGGAATCCGTTCCAGTTCCAAGCAGAAGTCAGCAGGAATTAGGGCTATGGCAATAGGAGCAAGTTTGAAATCTTAATGACCAAATAAGGCCTTTTCTTCCCTGATAATCCTACTGAGTTACTGTGGCAATATAGGCAATACTGTGGCAATATATCTCTCTACAAGCAGATTGTGTAATAGACTTTCAAGGACTTTGTTATGTGCATTTTGAAAATATTATCTGAGTATGAGCTCCTAAATTTGAGCTCCCTTGTATGAAAAGTTTACATCTAGTTTCTAGTCCTAAACATTAGAAGTGTATGTTTAGACATTAAATACCACATTTTCACTGTATAAGACTTGCCCGAGAATTTGTCATACCCTTGAGAACCAAGTAACCAGCATAAAGTCTCAGTAGTACTTAGAGTACTGGGTTTGCTGCATACTTATTTGAACTCCTCTGTTTGGCTTAATAAAGGAATCTGATATATTTCTGCTTGCTCTTCCTGGATTCCTCCATCATCAAAATAGCATTGGACATACACATGAAAACATATTTTCAACTTATTTCTGTGAAGAAGGGACTAATTCAAAAGGACATTTCATGACAGTACTGAGGAAAGAGTGTGAACTTTCAAATCTTAAAGCTTGGAAAATTTGGACTTGTAAGTGCTAGATTTAGCAAACCCACTTTTAAATCTTCACATTATATAATACGACTTTCTGATCTCTTCCTGTCTGTTCTATTTTACTTGCTTTTCCTTCAGAGTTCTGTTTGCGAACTTCCTGTTGAAATAGTTCTTTTAAATCAATCCTTTAAAAATATTTTCAGTTTTACTTTTCCATGGTTCCTTTTTCAAATATGAGATATTAGTATTTCAGCTGTAGAGTTTGACAGTGTTGGTGGTTGTCAGTTTTTGAGGCAGTTGGAAGACAAAAAAAATCAAGAAGCAAGAGAGCCTCAAAAGCTGCAAAGGAGGTGATTCTCCCCCTTTACTCTGCTCTTGTGAGACCCCACCTCAAATACTGCATCCAGTTCTGGTGTCCCCACCATAAAAGGGATATAGATCTGTTGGAATGAGTCCAGAGGAGGGTCACAAAGAAGATCCAGGGGCTGGGGCATCTCTGCTATGAGGATAGGCTGAGGGCACTGGGATTGTTCAGCCTGGAGAAGAGAAGGCTCCGGGGTGACCATATAACTGCCTCCCAGTACCTGAAGGGAACCTACAGGAAGGCTGGAGAGGGACTTTTCGCAAGGGTGTCCACCGACAGGACAAGGGGAAATGGTTTTAAATTGAAGGAGAGTAGGTTTAGACTAGATCTTAGGAAGAAGTTCTTCGGTATGAGGGTGGTGAGACTCTGGAATAGATTGCCTGGAGACGACTGTGGATGCCCCCTCCCTGGAGGTGTTCAAGGCCAGGTTAGATGAGGCCTTGAGCAATCTAGTCTCATTGAGAGGTGTCCCTGCCCATGGCAGGGAGGTTGGAGTAGATGATCTCTAGGGTCCCTTCCAACCTAAGCCATTCTGTGATTCTGTGATCTTTATTTTCTCTTTCATTCCCCAGATTGATCTGAATAACTAAGCGCTGTATGTTGATGCTAAATGTCTCAGAAGGTTGTGTTTGGAAATAAGAGGACTGTATAACAACAGCAGTATAACAGAGAGCTCGTGTATATATTTGAACCTAGTGGTTAGCTATTCCTTACTGCCACCGCCTTCTGATGCTGAAGGTCTGATGTCATCTTCCAAGTGACTTATGCAATCAGCAGTGCAGATATGTGAGGGGAGCTGTAATTGGCAGTAGACAGAAAAGATTAGTAAACAGAACATTTAGAGAACTGAATCTTTGATGTACCGCTTTGCTTTTGTAGCCCTTAAAGTGAGTTGGTAAAATGGTAAATATCCATGATTAACACTATTGCCACCTTTGCTTCTTTAAACTTGGAATTGCTCTTGTTGTTTTTCAGACTGAGGAAATGGGAGGGTGTGGATTTGGGAAGTGAAGTTGACAAGAAGTTGACAGGAAGTTGACAGTGTGCTGATAAAGGAAAGGAAAGTATGTTGGGCTGTCTTAACCACAGATGCTGCTTCTGAAATAAGTAGAGACTGAAGTTTAGAAATCATTTCTTTCTGTACCCATTCAGTGTAGATCATGGCAGGCAGTTTGTATTAGTAGGCACGTGCCATTTTAGCAGGAAATTAAGGGAGCCACTTGGCTTCACTGTGTCCCCATTCTCTCATGACATTAGCTTTCTTTACTTCTGGCCACCACAAGAAAGTACCACATCTTACTACAGAGATATGTACATAGCAATCACATTCATATGATATAGTCAAGCCTTGCTGGAGGTGTAGGCATGCCCTATTAGACACCAGGCAGACCGGGCTTCTCTCATGGCCATAGTCTTTTACTATAACTTTGAGCTACTTAGTGTAGCTGACATATTTTGTGATTATTTGTGTCTGGAATTTTGTGGAATAAAGTCCAAGTTCCAATGGCTTACAAGTAGATGAAGGCTGAGGTGAAGTTTTGAATGTATCAGCAAAGCAATACCACTAACATTAGTGATTAGAAACAGCAGGTTGGGATGAAGTTTTGAGGAATTTGTATAGAACTGATGACTGCTGAAAAATAAATAAGCAATTCACTATAAGACTGTGGAGCTCATTGATTTTCTTGCCACTAGCAGTGCACTTTCTAAAGAGATCTGGCAATAATAGTTCCCTGGAATAGTGAAAATACTTGTGTTCAGGAAGGAAGCAGTAAATGGACAGTATTGAAAAACCATCAATCAAAAGCTTATTAGCTGCTGAAGGCACACAACTAGAAGTCTAAACTAATTGGCTAGGATGACCTTAAGAAATTGGAAAATCTCTTGCTGACTTCTACACTTAACCCTGTTTTCTGAACTGAGTGCTTTGAGAGAACTGAGGAATTTTTGAGAATACCCCCAAGCACTGGTGAGGCTTTCACACTGAATGCTTACAGGTAGAAGGAACTAGAAATATCCATGTGTCATGATAAAGCATAAGATGCAAAAACTATTATGTGCCATGAGTTTGAGCCATTTGTAAGTTGCTGTTGCAAAGGAAACTAGTTGCAGCTTGACAGTATTAGGACTGTTTTTCTTAGATGTGGTGATACTGCACTCATTTTCATGGCCTTACTTGAATCCATGAGTTCATGAGGTTAGTCCCAGCAACATTTCCTTAGCAAATATTTTCTGAAAGAAGTTTAAGGGAAAAGACCCTGTACCATCTATGCTCTAAGCACAAAGGTTTAGGATGAGATACTTTTAGCTGTTTAGAGGATAAAAGTTAGTGCTCCATTTCTAGCAAATAGTGTAAAGTAAGTGGGCTGAATTGCCCTCCAGAGGTGTCGTTCCTCTTAGACACCTATTTTAGGATAGGAGGAGTTATCCCATTGAAGTCTCAGAACTTCTTCCCTTAGTACAGAGTCCCTATACAGCTGGTGATAATGCAAACCTAACGTCCAGCTGGCTAGATGGATTCATGAGGACAGATGGGTCCCACTCATAATAGTTAAAGTAGTCAGGTTTTTTCAGTAAGAAATCTTAAATTGTAGCCACTGTAGGAATTTCAGTGTCCTCTCAAAAAAGGGACAAATCCTATTTCTTAGGGCAAGATTTTGCTATTTATTCAAATATAGATGTTTTGAATATATCTGCAAGAAATAAGCAGTGGGAAGTGTAAGCCTTTATATTAAGGATAATGTGTGGCATACAGATGGGGAGGTGTTCAATTTTCCATTCCTTGTTAAGTTTCATCCAATTTAAAGGCTACTCTGTATTCTATCAGTTAAAACAGTTCCCTAGGGACTTTTTCCAAAGGGAATGGGCCAGATTATTGGAGAAACATGGACTTTGACTTCTACCCACTTCTGATCCCAGTTTAATAATATATTCCCATTTGTTGCCTTGCCACCACTTAGGGGCTTCCATACAGGTGAGAGGAATGATGACCACTATCTGTTCTATTAGTCTCACTGAGCAACACAAACCCAAAGATATGAAGTTAAGTTTTGGTCTCACTGAATGCAGTAGCAAAACTTTCATGGATTTCTGGTGGCGTTAAGATTTCACCTCTGGTATGTTTACAGCCACTCTGAAGTGCCTTTTCTCTGCACTTCTGCCCCGCTGTGTTGTGGGTGTTTTTGGAGAACAAGAGGAAGTTGCTACCCTTTTGTGTAAGCCAATAAATCTGGATAGGGGTTTATTGTGACTAGAGTTAAAATACTGCTTGAGGTTGTGGCTCTAATATGTAATAATATGGTCTAAATAAGTACCAGCCTACGGTTAGTTACTGAACCATGTTTCACACACGAGACAGGAGTCTAGAGGCAAGAGACATTTGTTCTGACGGGTGCTGTGACATCAAACTATGAAGACTGTCATTCTGGCCTTACCAGGCCACAGAACTAATTGAGCAGATGCTGTTTGCCTTGCCGTTAATTCACTAAAACTGTGAACACTGTTGGAAACTCTGCTGACGTTTGGAGGATCATTGTCAACTTCAGTCGTACTTCTGTCAGAGTATTTTATTTGCCACCATAACAGACTGGTAGTGGCTTTACTGGGGGCTGTAAAATCCCACTCCCTTTCCCTGCCATTACCATTACCATTACCCAGTGTGGTGTGCACTCCTCATCACATGATGGGACGTTATCCCGTGGCTGTATGAAGCATATCAATAACGTGAAGCACGTGTATCCAGTGACTGAAGACTAAAATGACTGATAGAGACTTTGGGGTTGGAGTGTGTGGGCAAAGGTGAGAGGAGAAGGGAAAATAAAACCCAGCTGTTAAGTTGTTTAGGCACATAATAGTGTTTTCATTATAAACAAAAAAAGGTGAAGAATTAATTATACAAATGAAGCCTCATGTTTGGAAGCTGTGCTCTGCAGGCAGAGTTCTGTTGACTTAACCAGATGAAATTCCTGCAGAAAGCCTTCTCCTTTGCCAGTTGAGTAAGTCTAATAGCCTTTCAGGCTAAAACAAACTTTTAAGGATTTGTAACAACAACTTGCTATGGCGCTACAGAGACAACAACATGTCCATAAATTGAAGCTAGTCATCTCACAGTGCCTATTTGTCTGACCTACTTTCTACTTGCACTCTGTAAGGAACCACAAGAAGCAAATTTGGGGATGACAGAAGAAAGGGCAAGTGGAGGGGCAGGCAAGAGAGGCAGTATGTTAAGTAGCTTACACACGTTCAATCTCATCGTTTATAAACAAAAGAAAATGAGTGAGGGGAAATGACGAAAGAATACTATCTTCTGATGAAACATAAGCCCAGGAGAGTGATTCCTTTCTCTTGGCTGTGACCAGTGGCTGATGTGGTGGTAGCTGTCTCTGAAGTCATTGTAGGGATCTCACTGCTTTTTATCTTCCTAAGGTGGATAGAAAAAATAGTCTGTGTTCTGAGAAAAGCTTCTTTCTCGGGTGTTCATGTTCCCTTTGCCAAATGTTGCTATCCCCAAAACCAGGATGGCAGAATGTGTGTTAGCATGCCAGTCATCCCAGTCAACAGTCTGGTTTGCAAGGTGGGTTTTGTTTATCTAACAGATAGTGAGGTGGAGCAGCTAGAGCATACTTTGCCACACTGCTCTATGCAGCTGAGCGTGGCCTTTTTGGCTCATTGATCCTGTAGCTGAAGTTGGAGCCTATGCAGTATGAGCTACTCAGCCACATTCTACAGCTAGCAGCTGTAACAAAATCCTGCTGGATGTTGGTTTTGAACCTCTGGGGCATAAAACGGGCTGATCAGTGGATTTGTGAAATCTTTACTCTGTCTTACTAAGGCAGAATATCTGTTTTACTCAGAAGCAGAAAGCTAAAACCAAGCACTGGATGCTTTCTTTTTCTATTGAATTGAAAACTCAAGCCACTTTTTCTTTTAATAATTACATTTTTTCCTGTGCTTTGCAATTACTTCTGGCAAATATCCATGGCTACTTGTTAACCTGCTGCAAAAACTATTAAAAGTTTTACTCAGGCTAGGAAATTCGCTGTTAATACTAAAGCAGCCTAGTTTGCAGCTCTGCCAACACAATGCACATCCTGATCTGCCCTGGCTTTTGACATTCAGGAAAATTATTAACTTGCAAACTTGTACAGTTTTCCTCATGAATGAATTCTGCAAGAGATACATGTGTAAGTACAGCTGCAATGCGTAGACAAGGCAAATATGCAAACGTTCAAAAGCACCATTATGTTCTCCAAAATATTTACCGGTCAGGTAAATAAAGTTATGAGAAACGTAGATTCTGACAGACCTATGCGTGAAGGGAGCCCTTGAAGGCAGTGAGAGCTATGTGCTTAGATCTGCCACAGTACATAGCACTCAGTTATGAAATAATTGGGCAATAAGACATAGTGACCATGTGAACACAGCAATACACTCAGCAGTGCTTATGTGATGAGTGACCTCTTGCCAGAGCTAAAAGCAAGAGCTGTACCAGTCAGCTAAGGAGCAGAAGTTCTCTAGCAGGGAACAGGAATAGTTGTTGTTCTCTCTGGATTTCCAAAGAGGAAAAGGTGTTTGCACACCAGGAGGACTAGGGTGCCACTCAGCTTCCCTTCCCCTTCCCTTCCCCTTCCTGTGCTGCCTTGTCTCCACCATCCTCTCCTTTTCCTTCCTCACCTGCCCAATGGACACACTAACTTTGTTGGGGAATATGGAGGTCCTGCAGTTCTCAGCAGCTGTTCCTAAAGTAATATGAAGCCTGGCTTATTCTAAGTCAAGTTTTAATGGACAACTTTTTTTCTTTAAAGCGTTCTCTTGCTTTGCTGTTTGTGCTGCTATTGCATCTTAAATGTTTAAGGGATGATAACCACAGCTTTGCTAGCTTTTGCAACTTTGCCAGTGAAGTATGTGATAATATGGCAGTTTTCATGAAACCTTTAAAAATGTGAACTTGAGTCTAGGCTATAGAAAGCCTAAAGAGGGAAGAAAGGGCAGTAGGGCAGGGCAAGCTGGGAGAGATGGAGACTTTCACCTTCTAGAACATCTAAAAGCTGAGATAATCTGAGGCCATTAGCATTTAACATTTTTATAAGGCCTTTCTGTAATTAGTTGTTGCTTTTGTTCTAGCCTGTAGCTGACATACTGTAAACAGGATGGATGGGCTAATTAGCAGTCTCAGAGGCCAAACAATGTCTGGATGTGCACTCACACTCTTTCTGTAGTGACTACAGGTTTGCCAGGGGTGACAGAGTAGCATGGTTGAAACATTTGAGAAGAACAGATAATGCCATATTCTGTCCCGTAGCTTTTCTATATAGTTCAAGATAAGCTGCTTTTGTTAGATTTCATCTCTTTGTTTTCTTTCTCAGTTCAGGTTAGGCTGATGTGAAACATGGACTAATGTTTTACATATGAATTGCACTTTTTGAAGTGGCTAATGCTGCGGTACACAGCTAATGGTACTACAAGCCCTTTTTATTCCTCAGTGACAAAGGCGGCAGAGCCAGGCAGAGAAGAGGTTGATTCTGCTTCTTTTGCATCTAGCAGTGAAATGCCTTAGCACAGCAGATACTTTACATCCTTTTTTGTTATGTTAACTCTGCACTGCACAGGTTTAAGCTCTCTGGTAAGTGACTCCAAGGCTGTCCTACCGATGCTTGAGTTACACTGTAAAGGTCTGATCCTGCCTCTGCATTTCTCCTAGCTAGAACCATGGCAATCTATATCCACATTTTGCTAGTTTATATGAGAAACAAACAGATGCATTAGATTTGTTACAGTGTTGAGGCCCTGGACTTGTACAAGAAACACTGACTTTTTTCATTTGTATTCATGTTGTTATGCCTTGAGTCCATCCCAATGCCTTGATTCAATCCAGTAAATTCCTGTTGGCATATTGTTGACTTCTGAACTATCAGTATCACACCGACCTGCAGAGTTTTATGAGCAAAAACGGAAACAGAAAGGGAAACAGAAAGCAGGTGCCTCCTTATAAATGTATGAAAAATGTCATTTAAAAATGTAAAAAGAAAACAACCCAAAGAGACCAAAGACCCAGCTTTTGTCAAAAATGACTTGAAAAACAATGGGAAAGAGGAAGTCCCCTCCCATGCAAAAGCATAGGGTCGGTCACTTGCAGACAACTTCTGTGGTGGTATTGGGAAGGCTTTATGGGCGGGAGTGGATGCAGTGGCAGCCAGGCTGTGAAATTTCTGGGCATTGGTCTTTCCATTAACTGGTCATGTGTGAGAAACACTTGGCAAGATCCCAACAGGGAGAGCTCATAGCCTCTTTTCACTTATCCTTTTTCTCCTTTCTTATGTAGGATCAAATGTGGAAGGTCTAATCTCACCCTGCTTTGCCCTTGGTGAGAGGAAAGCAATCAACAGTAGTTTACTAAAGGGACAGTGTTTTGTTATTCTTTTTAATCCAGGGTTGTGGATTAGTCTAACTCAAGCCACAAAAGGAAACGAAGATATGCTGCCTGATACAGAATGACCAGCATTGACTTCTATGCATATAATATCTATACAGATATTTATCTGTCTTTTCTGATTCATACAAATGCTACTTCACAGTGCAGAGATTTCAAACAATACCCCAAATGTGTTAACCGAGCTCACAGCAGCTTGCCAGCTAAACCCGCTGAAGTCTCGTGCTAATCAGCAGGGGTTGGCTGCTAACATGTCATTTGCACTGTTCCTTAGCGGATGTACGGAAGGGCATCTTTTCATGCAAACTTTAGTATTGGCAGGTAGACAAAATAGTATTAGTAAGACCTGGCCTTGGCAAACTAAGATGGGCCTCCAGAAAGGCCTTTTTCTGTAGTCCATCTAATGGGTATGGACTCTCCGTCGTCAGTGGTATATTCAGAATGGACATTTTGATAAGGTCTGGAAGAAAATTGTGTGCAATGGACTCTTTTTTTTAAAGTGTATCTTTGGGTCCACAGGGAGCCCAGCTGTTTATGCTAGTGTCCAGAAACTGCTGCCAAGGTTTTGTTGGTCTAATCTAAGAAAGAGGAGCATTAGGTCAAAAGCTCATGTTACAGCACTGTAGAAAAAATATTTATGAAGGCTTTATGTAGGAGGTTTTGTCCACTGTTGCTTTTTTAAAAAATAGAATTTAAAATAATTAAAACCTTTTCTATAAATATTGTAAGAAAATATAGTGTATATATTTTTTAAAAAATTGCTTCTTCACAGTGATAGGATAATATCTAGGCATGTGGTGAGGTTTAACTTTGGAATCTTGTATTTTATTATGATCTTGATTCAGAAACTTCTTCTCAGCCAAAGGGAACACATGATGACTGTGGTACAACCTCATGACATAGCCTGAACCTTCCAACTTGATTCCTGTTGCAGTCTTGTGCACCTTGACAGTGAGTGAGTGGCTGGATCTGCATCAGTTGAAATGATTTGCTGTATAAATTATTTCACACTTAAAACACTTTCACTGTATAAATTCTATACTGGCTTTTATGTCAACAAGTTAAACCATATGATGATTTAACCCTGCACCCTGTTAGTAGATCCTAAAGCAGGCTTAGAGCACAGATACTTCATCACTTCACAATTAGCAGTATTATGATTAAACTGGCTGTTTGCAACAGTGTTGATGGCTGAGGAAGGAGCAGCAAAAAGCCTGCCAGTAAACAAACTTATTAATATAAATCTTATCACAAATGTAAACATAAAAAAGCAAATGTGACATTAAAATGCATGCGTTAATTGACAAGGATTAATGAAAACTTTTTCTAGTTCAAACAGTTCTGAGGAACAGCAACAAACAGTAACTGCGTAGCTGTCATTTCCAACTATTTAACATGTGTTTCTGAAACAAAATGGGTTCCACGGTTGCTGCACAGGCTGACTTTGGCGCATGAATGGCATGTACAAGCACCTGCACTATGCAGAAGTATTCTCCCTGGATCTCACCTTTATTGGTCCCTTCTGAATGTGCAGCACTCCCAGTGACATTGCTCACAGTTCCACATGTGCAGGATGGACAGGTCAGATAGAGGAGTAATGTGAGATGTAGCAAACATGGTACAGGTTTCCTGCTTTGATTCTGAGTTGGTCACTGAACCTTTACAGACTGGTGTCAGTGTGGGTTATGTCTCCATGTTTGTGCCTATGCTGTGCCTGAGTGGGGTGGACTACTGAGAAACACTGGTTTGATCTCTCACCCATTCCTATGGAGCCATGTTATTAGCCACTAGATACCTTTTGTTAAGTATACGAGGGTCTCCTAGGCTGTCTAAAACTCCTGTAATCTGCTTTTGCAATGTATGATGTCTGAAGTCTCTTAAGAAGTGCTTAGCAGCTGTCTTACAAGAAGGGCAGATGGGATAAATGTTGATGGCCAGCTAAGTGCAGTATGGTCACTCTGCCTGTATGGCTGTACGTATGTACACTTGGACCCATGTTAAGGGGTAAGTAGGTCTGAGTTTTCTTTCCTCAGCCTTCTGTATATCTACCTTGTATATATGATTGAATTTGAAAGTTGCATTTGTAATATCTGTACTTCAATTCCACGTCTCCAAAACTGGATGAAATAGGACATTGCTGCTCTTTCACCCTTAATGATGGTACCACTGCATATTAAAAGAAAGGCTGAAGTACTTTAATACTACAGTGACTGGGGTCATGAAAGTATCATACATGATTGTATTGCAGTTATGCTTCTTGTTTCTATAGCAACATTCAGCCAAGAATCTCAAGGCTTTTTACAAGTATTCATGAATTAATGAGGTAAGAGATGGTGATTATTCTTGTTTACAAATAAGGAAATGCAGAGGTTAAACTACTTGATCAAGGTCACACAACAAATCTGTATCCAAGCCAAGAATAAAAGCTGACACTGTTGTCTGTGCTTCAGTCACCAGGCTGATACTCTCTGTTGGAAGAGCTGCGCAGGGCTGAGAGAAAAGCCTTGTACAAAGTCTACAGATTTGTTCATTCAAAATGTACATTCCAGCTCCGATTGCCTCACTGAAGTGACCTTATATTTTTATCTCTTTGTCTAGCTAAACTTTACCCTTGTGAAAACATCACATCCAGTTAAAGCAGAAGTAATACGATTTTGACAAGAGTTTTGCAAATCTCTGACAAAGCAAAACTGAAGCCCATGCTAAAAAAGTATAACAATCTTTGCATGTATGATTGCTAACCCTTCAGTGGCGATTAGATTAAACAAATCGAGTGCATGCCTGGTCCATTTAAGTGGCTACATAAACCAAAGAAAACAAACATATATATGCAAGGAACAACTATGAATTTTCTCTGGAGCTACCACAGAGATATCTCATTATATGATGAATAACTGGAGTTTGTTGATAGACAACAACAACAACAAAGCCCACTCTCCTGTTTTTTTTTCTAAAACCACAGGAAGGGAAAAACTGTAAACTCTTAAACATTTTTGGTATCCAGTCTCTACTCCTCCCTCTGTACGTAGTGCTTGCCAGCACCAGATTATTTTAAACAGAGGTGTTAGAGGAGAACAACAGCCACACCTTTTTAATTCCATCATCCCACTGGATGCTGTTTGTAGAACCAAAGAGTGGAAAATAGCAAGTATGCTCTTAGGGATGTGCTTTTCTAGCCCAGGCTAAATAGTATAAAATGCTTCCTTGCTTCCCGTTCTGTTAGGCATTTTTATGTCTGACCTAAGGCATGCTTCTTTTCTTTCTTCTAGATGCCATACCTTAGAGTCATTGTCTGGGTGTTGGTCTGCTTGTTAGCTATATCCTTGTGGTCATGCTCTTTTTCTTTCTGGGTGGCTGTGACTGAGAATTTTACACTTCTTGGAGGAACGGTTTGCTGCTCGTCTCTCAAGATCACTGGCTACTATGGCTCTATTACAGTTCTGCTGAGGAAGTCAGCTGGGTAGTAATTTAGTGAGGAAGTCTTGTGAGAGTCAAGGATCATGTTTAGCAACGTTTGCAAGTCTGACTTGCACAGAAGTGCTAAGCAGAAAGGAGGCTTGTTGGACTGGCCTTATTGCTTAAAGGAGGCAAAGCAGGGGCTGGAATGGGGAGGATCAGCACTGCCTCCCTGAAAGATAGAGCAGTCTTGGAAGCACACAGCCATATATATGCCAGTTTGGATCAATATCTGTTAATTGTCTCAGCTTCTCAGAAATCCCACATATATGAGGATTAAAATCAGTGAAACACTTGAAAGGATAAAGTGTAAGTGTCACATAAGGTCTGATAATCTATCTGCATTTTGATCACTGTGCTGAGAGACAGCTGCACCTCAGCTGCCACTGTGCCCTTTGAGCTGGGCAGTTGGAGATGGGGATGACTGGAGATCTTCCTCAATCTCCATAAGCAGTGCTACTTCTCAAAATACTCAGATAACTTCTCAAACTTTTTACCTAGCCATTTTCTGAAATTTTTGTAGCAGTCAGACTTGCTTGGCAATTTGTATATACCTACTCAGTATTACCAGTCCTCAGCTTGCATTACAAAGGATCACTTGAGTGTAAAGTGTCTTTGAGCCAGACTTGTCAGCTGATTTAGACTAACTGTGGATCCAAGTATACTTACATTTTACAGGTCAGGGAAAATCAAATGGGAGAAATCTAGCAACAGAACCTAGATGGAATTTTGGCACTCTACTTGCCTATCTCAGGCTCAGGTTATTACTTCTTCTTTTCAAAAACTATATCCACATTAGTCTCACATAGATCTTTACAGTTGTGACAATAAACATTTAAGAGGAAATATTCCAAAGAAATTAAATTACTGGCTTTGTATTAAAAGGATCTAGTGATCTTTTAGTGCATTGAGATTTTTGAGAGAAGATGGCTTCTTCTGTATGTATCTAGTTTTGCTCTGCTTTCACAGATGGAGATGAAGCAACCCACTGTAATGACATCTATAGGGAAGCCCACCTTTTAGGTCTTTTGCCTGCTGTCCTGCTGCTTATGAAGGAAGAAAATTCTGGTTGCCACTGTGTCAGCATCTTGCATCTTGGTGGAAGATGGGCAGTTTAGAAAGCGCTGAGTGGAGGTACTAGGTTTTGCTGAACCCACAGGGTCCATGATCCTCAGGATGATTGTTTTTAGTCCCTAAGAAATGCAAGTGGAAAGCCCTGTGTGTTTCCCAGACTAACCTGAAATTTCTCCTAACATTGGGCAAGGTTTGTCAATGAGGTATCATGCACCAAAAAACCTCTTTGTTGCATTTGGAAACAGATGAATAAATGTCATGGACAGGCCTCTAATAGTTAACTACATGTCAGTGTAGAGTTATGATCTTCTTTGTCTGGCCAGCCCACAGGGTTGATAAATCTAGTGGAGAGAAAGGTTTCACAGAACGTACAATTGGGGTCCTGATGGCTGGTCTTTGAGGCATTTTCCTAAATGTCAGTTGAGTGACTGCCCAAACTCAACTGTATTTTGGCTGAAACTTCCTCTTCTGAACTCTTGTAGTCACAGATGATCCTAGTCAGATAAATATACCGCTGTTATTTTTCTGCAGCCTTGGTGATCAACCAAATTACGCTATTGAACTTACCTTGCTACTTATGAAGTGCAGCCTATCACTATATAACTTTCTGAGGGTTGGAAGTGCTTTTCTGAAATGCATCCCTGAAGGTAAGTAGCTCTTTGACAAGTGTAGGAGCTGCCTTACTGATAAATTAGGTCCTTCCTTGCTATTCAGATTTGCCTTACTCTGGAATGATTTCTGAGATAAACTCTAACTTGTCGTAGCAGCTTTAGTGCAAATCTTCTATATCTGTATAGAGCAGTTGTGAAACTTTAATAAGGAATGCAAGCTTATCTCTAGTATATGTAAAGACTAAACCTGCTAAGTTAGAAGATGAACATGAGAACACTGGTATTTGTGGAATATACCAGAGCTGCCCATCATACATAAAGTTATTTTTCCTGTTCAGGTAGAGCAGAGAATGCGGTGGACTAAAAGAACCTTGATAAAGGCTGAATGCACCAGATTCTCATCTTTCATGCCTGGTTACACCTCCACACATGGTCTCATTTAAATGAACCTAATAGACATGTCTGAGGCAAAGTACTGCTCAGACAACATGTGGCCTTTAGAGGGAAACTAACTGAAGAAACCCTACACTCTGGCTGTCACTCACTCAGTTGTTGACACAACTGTTTGGGGATTGTGAACTGGATCAAGGAACCAGACAAGGTTAAAAATAATGCAAATAAAAATGGGGCAGGAGAAGGTACAAGCTTAATTCTGTGGAAGAGGGGCAGGTCTTGCACTTCCCCAAGCAGAGATGTGCTTTCCACTGGCTCTCTCCGCCTCCTGGACAACAGCTTCAGTATTTGTCAGACCCTTCTGTGAGCTAATTTATCTCACTAGATAGAGCAGCAGAAAAATATTCAACCCTGGTTTTGACTCTACCTTTTTGGCACACTAAATTAGTTCAAGGGAGGGTCTAGTGAGTACCAGAGCTAGTAGGAGATAAATGGCAGAAGCATGACCTCCTGCTCATAGTTTGAGGGAGCTGTTTAGCTTAGTGCACCTCTGGAAACCCTGTGCAAATAATTGTGTCATTGCATGTGGGGTAGGAGAGAGCTCAAGTACTGAGCAAAACAAGTGACTGACAGTGCATGTAGAGAAGAATTCCATTGCCAAAATCCCTTGTATCATGAAACTGAAGTGTCAGCATGAGACAGAAGGGCAGCTCTTGTCTTTCTATATCATAGTGTGAAAATCAGGAGATAAAGGCTTTCAAGAAGACTTGCTGCTTAGAACCTGAAGTGCCGTATTTGGAACAAGCTAAAGGACTTAGAAAGAAAAGTAGACCTGAATATGAAACAAGTGGAGATTGTAAAGTAAATGGTGATTTTTCCCCCTTTAAAACCAAAGAAAATCAGTGAAAGATAACCTTTAGATTTGCTCATAGAGTGATTCTCTAGCTTATCATTGCCTAGAGAATAATTCATTTCTCATTTCAATAGCAAGTTCCAGATAACATCACAGACTGGTGGCCAGACAGCTCTTGCTGGATTTCAACTATGCACATTCTGCATGTAGATCTTGTCCTTCTAGTTCTGATGATCTGTCTTCGCCCCCTAGGGACCATCACCAATGGACCAGCTGCATGGTTCAAATTCATCGTACTTCAGCAAAGTTAATTTCTTTCCCATTACAGTGATGATGTTTAATTAGGGGAAGCACACTACCCACAGTACACTGAACTGCGTTAGGAGTGTGCGGATGTAACTAGGACTTTTTCAGTCCTGGAAACATAGCAGATTGTCAGTAAGATGAAAGCATTAAACTCTGAGGTTAACAAAACTAGAATGCCATGGCTAGATTATGTCTGCTCAGTGCTGCTCAAAGCAAACATGTGGCTTTAATCTGATTCTCAAGGAGAGTGGCTAAATAAGATCACTACCACCTCTGACATTACCACAGCCCATTTCTGATCACTGTATTGAGGACTTCATGAAGAAGCTAAAGACTGGACATGTCTACAGGAGACATTATACTTTTTTGGTGGATAGAGGATGTCATTCCTCAGTTAGCTATGTTTACCATACTAGTATTTTCTGATTACTTGCAGTGCACATTAAAGAAAAAAGCTGAAACGTGACTAGCTGTGGTTTGCATAAAAGTACACGGATACATAAAAATTCACCATGAGGATGTGATTTGATGAGACTGGTGTTGATGAAAACAGCTTTCTGGGAGTGTTAAGGAAGGTCCAGTCTTCCTGATGGTACTAAAATCCCTGCTAGAGTGAAGGTATTACTCCTAATGCAGATCAGCTCTTTGATCTGCTGCTGAGCGTAACCCCACAAAGAGTTTCACGGGCACAACAAAAGAGGGGCAGGAGGGAACAGCTGTGTTTGCTCATTTGTGCCACTGAAGCTCTTTGGTCATTAGCCTTCAGCCAGAGAACTAGAAAAGTAACTTCTTTATCTACCTTTGGCTCTCATCTAAATGGGGAACCACTCGTTCCTGTTCTTGTGCTGCTGTTCGCTCTTTTTTTCAATTGTGCTGTTGGAGTCTCTGTGAAGCTGACTGTAAATTGATCAGTGAAATTATTCCATTTGAAAAGCCATTCCTATTCCTCATTCTAAGTTCTGACAGTGCAATTGATACTGTATTAAACAACACTCCTACATAGGTAGTTGTACAGCACAAAAAAGAACAAAATCAGCTGACCAAGGATAAAGGACATCAGAAAACTTACTGGTTTGGTTGTGGGTGAAAATGTGAAGAGAACTACCATGTAAATGAAAGGTGCAGTTTAAAACCAACTTAGTTTATTAAAACAGTACAGTTTTGCGGGAAGGGCAATCTTGCATTTTACATCTTCATCTGTGAGGATGGTTTGAATCACTGAAATACTGGTACTCATGGAGACGCTTGTACCAGTTTGCCTATGTGGGTTTGAAACTGTGCTCCAGTCATACTGATTTTCAAAGTATTTTCTCCTTGCTTAGTTAAAAGCATCGATCATCTTGCGCCTCGTTACCCTTTTATAGCCCTGACAAGAATGCTGCTTTTTTATTACCTTGTTGTTGATCTGGTTCTCTTTCCTTTTGAATTGATAGGACTCTTATGGGGTGCACAACATTCATGAATCTGATTCAGGAAGAAGCAGCTGTGGGGGTGTTATTTTAGTAGTTACCTAAGATCTGAATACAAGGCAAACTGAGGTTGACACATCCTTGGAAAGATTCCTAGTGAAACTGTCCTGAAGAGAGCATATCCAGAGAACAAAATTACCCAGGGCACAGCTTGTCAGTTACTGCAAACTGAGAAGAGGCAGCTTGGAAAAACAAATTGAACATTGCTGTAGGAAGGAAATCATGCCAGTACGTTCTGTGAGAGACTGAGCACATGACGAGGGTGAGGACACCCTCAGAGATGCCCTCCTCAGTGACACTTGAATGGGTCACTGAGGACAGAAGAATTTAAAAAGTCATGATGAATACTTGGTGTCTGTGACATGTCTTGCGGCAGAACATTCAAATCCTTTGCAGTGCCCTCGTTGTTAATTATAGGTCCCTTCAATCATTAACATAGAGTAGATCACAGAGTCCACATCTCTACAGTTTCAAGATATCTTCTTTACCTAATTTTTTTTCCCTTCTAATCTAATTTTAAAACTCCCAGTTAACATGACAGCTGGTCCCAACAGCATGACAATTACTGAACTTCCAGTAGTGTGAGAGGAAAAAAACACATCCTTTTCTGAAAGGATTTGAAACTTCTGTGCATGAGTATGGATGGGTGCAGGCTCCCCATTTTCTGTCTAGTAATAACTCCAGTCTAGTACTTTTATATAATGATTTAAATACAAATCCATAGTGCAGCTGAAGAAATAGCCTAGATGAATTCTCTCTCACAAAGCAGGTAAAAATGCAGCCTCAAATTGAAAGTTGGTATTTTTCTTAAAGTCACTGTTGTTTATTAAGCACTGAAGAGAGTTTTCTCGTAGATTATAGTACATTGGGTTAACTTTAGCAAGGAACAAGACCAGGTCTTAAGTAATACTGACATTAGTTTCCCATAGCTTGAGCATATGGGCTGCGTTTTTGTAAGGGATAGCACCACTGCACCAGAACCCCCAGGGTTGTAGACATTATGCTGCAAAGCAATCCAAACTCCTTGACAACAGAGCTGGAGGGTTTTCTCATAAAATTCTTTTTCCCAAAGAAAAAGACAAACAATTTCAAGTTTATAGGTACTTCCACATGATTTTACATTACAATTTCATTGATTGCTATGCTTGTATTATATTTTTATTTAAGTGAAGAAGCTATTTAAAGCCTGGTTCATAAAACTTTGCTAAAGATTTCACTGATTTCAGTGAAACTCATTGTCAGCTTTTAATAAAACATGATGTTATGCTTTATCAGCATTTAATAAAAGCATAATACTTCACATTTCCTGTTAGTATATTAATTACTTAAAAGTGCTTCTTTTGGGATAGATATGAAGAAATAGTACACACATGGTATTTTTTTCCTACCATGTTAGATATTATGATGTTTGAGTGAAAAGTTAGGCAGCTGTTTTCATTTTTCTGGGTGCTAAGGTTGGCTGTGATGATCTTGTGTATGGAACACTGGCTTATAGGCTAGTATCATTATGTTAGGGAGGTGGAAAGATGAGGTACCATGGCTGTAATTTTACCCAACTATAAAAATTCTAAGTTTTTGAAAAGTGAACATTAATTTGAAATGTTCTGTCTTCTGAAGAGATGTGAGTTGTTGGGGGTTTTTAAAATAATATTGTAAAATAGTAATATATTGCACCTGCTTTTGTTGTTTGTTTGCTTTGGTTAGAAGGGTAGGCAGTTCACAGGAAAGAAGTTTAATTACAGAAATACTTGGGACTTACGTTTTGTTCATAGTAAAGAAGTTTAACTACAGAAATATTTGGGATTTATGTTTTGTTAACATTTGCAAGGGTTTTATTTTGCATTGACCAAGTACAAGTTCATGTTGACAATGCATCATTATTTTTCCAGCTGCTCCCCTACATGTTAACAAATGAAGATATTTCTTTGAACATCATATTACTTGGATTATTATGTGCCTTAATGCAAATGTACTATTCTGATGGATTTGGAAAATTACAGCCCTTGGAGATATTTAAATATGGAACCGCTTCAACCTGATCTAGTGGAAGGTGTCCCTGCCTATGGCAGGGGGGTTGGAACCTGATGATCCTTAAGGTCCCATCCAACCCAAATCATTTTGTAACTCTATGATTTAGCTGTTGGACTATCCATTTGCCTATTGGAAAGTCAACAATAGCCACCACAGGACTGTATTAAAATAATCAAAATCTCCTTTTTAGACATATTGAGTCACATAAACAAACAGATTCTGTATCTTGCAAAATATGTCATTAGTGTTTATTCTTAACATGGTTCTTAGATATTGAAAACACTGAACATACTGTCTGTTGAGCATAAACATTTGTGCAATTAGTACTGCAAACAAGCACAGGCAACGTTCTTAACAAGGACTATTCAATTATTTCCACAGCATTCCATGAAAGCCTACCTGAATTAGACTCATGTAACACAGTAGGTAAAATTAAAGTCCAGTGGGAATTTGAGACCTACTTCGCTCAGCTGTGCCTCTTGGTTCA
>JAVSBS010010028.1:0-19511 GCA_033124195.1 Coracias cyanogaster | reverse complement strand
ACCGCTTTTTCGCTCCTCAGACAGCAAGCCAGGACGCAAACACCTCCCTCTGTGTTCGGCAGCTGAAGAAGAGCAGCACACCAGCAAAACCTTGCCTGCGATGGGATCGAAGTCTCTGGCTTTGTCTGAAGCTGCCTGCAGGCTGCCCAAGCGTCAGCCCAGTTGTACGGTCTGGGCGGCGTGCGAGCCCTGGACAGTTACTCACACGTTAACAGCCAAGTCTCCTCCTCGAATGAGCTCCCAAGCGTTCTGGGTCTCACTCTTGGGCTTCCTCACACCCAGCAGGTTTAGCCCCACATGCCAAGAGTGAAATGGTCCTACCTGTAGGTGTATGGCCCTATTTCCTCTACAAGAGGAGTATCGCCTTGAAGCACTTCTAAAGGATTGGTCACGTTAAAAAAGTAGAACTGCATGTAGACTGGTGGAGGGGGATCCTCCCAGGCTTCAAAGGCTTCCGTGCCGTTTTTCAGTACTGTTCCCTGAAACGAGAGAAAGGCACGTTAGCTGGTAACGACAGGCGCGGAGTAATGTTTATAGGAGAGGCGGAATTTGCTGTCATGCAGGCAAACGGGGATCGCGCCTTTCTGAGGTCTCTGGAGAGGGCAAAAATTCTTCACCCTCTGCCTTTAATGGCTTCCCTACAGCCAGGAGAGTGTGTGCATCCCGCTAGACCCGCGGAACGCCAGTCTATTTTGCAACCAAGACAGCGTGGACCTACGAAAGAAAAGCTACAAATCATCATTTAATCTCAGAGGTGCTGAAGTAATGAATCAGTAATTCCTTTACCTATCACATAGGCAAAGTCACAACCATTACCTGTGTAGCTCCATTAGAAACACATAATATAGGTCTCAATCCCTCATTTCATTACCGCCTCATTTCAGAGAAAATTAACCCCCACCTATAAAAGCATCAGCAGCATCACCACCACAATCAGGGCTTTTCATATAGTTACAACACTGGCACGGCTGCCGTGGTAGTAAAGAGAAATCTGGCTTGCGGAGTGCAACTTTCAGGAATAAGCACAGGGAAACCTGTATCTTTGAAAACCAGATCACCTGTAGGCGGAAGAAGGGAAGGGGGGGAATAATTTGCAATTAAATGGGTCTCAGCAACACTCGCTCCTTTTATTCTTCTGAGAAAACAAGCCAAATATTGTCAGTGCAAGCTCAAAGGCAGGGCGGTCTGGAGAGCTGCCATTTCTCGCTTACTGTTTCTGGGCCCTGACTTTATCAGGACTCATTCTTGGCCTTCCCACTTCAGGAGCTGTTTTCTCTCCATGTAGATTTTCCGTCGGGAGTTCTTAGATAAAGGGAAGACTGTTTCAAAGCAACCCGTCCTGGCAGGAGCGCGGAGCGGCGGCGGTGCTGCGGAATGGCAATGAGAGCCAGCCCAGCTGGCAGCGCAGTCGCAGACTCCTCTCCTCCGAGAGCCGCAAACCATGGTTCTGCGCCCATCACACAAAATAATCTATTTCAGACGCGTTTCAGGAGCTTGGAGCGGTTTGGTTTACTACGGACAGGGAGGCCACCTCTCCCGTTCCCCTCTCCTGAGCTAGGCTGAAAAGAAGGAGCTCCCCAACGCGGTGTAGCACCGCTGAATATAACACGCTTTTCCAGCACGCTCGCTCTATATGCACAAAGGCACCAAGCTACAGGCAAAGAGTGTTAATAAGAGGGAGCTTTGCTCTGGCAGGCTGCTTTAAATGCACTCTCTTCAGATTTTGAAATCGCGAGCGATGCCCTGGGAGATGGGCTAGAGAGCAAAAGGGCGGGGATTTATCTCCTGGATCTGCAAGACACCGCTGGGATCTCCCTCAGAAATGCCCTGTCTGTTTACAGCTCTGTGCAGCGACAGCCCCAGCTGCAAACCCAGATCCACAAACTTCCCGGCTGGATTCAGACAGGATCCCGCGAAACCCTCAAATAAGAGAATACGGTAAGCAATCTTCTCTTGCCCACCAAACGTCACCGGGCACATCTGGGTCTATCACGTGGTATGACACAGCCCAGACCTGAGAGAAAAATACCAGCAGGCATTTTTGAGCAAAACATATGTCCACGTCCCTCAGCGGATGGCATTCGGGTTCCGCGATGTCGCGGTCCGGGCGCTAGCTGGTGAGGGAAATAAAAAGCAAGCTTCTCCTTCCAAATATAACTGTTACTGGTAGGGATAAATGGTACAGAGCGTTTTTGGAACCTACACAGAAGATGAAATCTCTTTTTTTTTTCCCCTGGAACTGCAAAATGTTCCAACTGCAAGACATATTCATGCATTCACCTATGACAGAATTTAAGCGCAGCTCTCTACGACACGCAATGGGGTAAGCCTCCAGACCAGCACACGAGCAGACTTCTCGGAGCCTGCAACTTGGGAACGCTCTGCCTGAAAGGAGCATCTCGGCTGATCCTTCATCTAAGGCTCCACACTCAGCTGCGCTGAGAGAGCTTTAGTATTTCACACTAAACACCAAAAACCAGCGAAAAAAGATCAGTAGGTAACCTCACTCAAGGGACAGAACACCCTCCCTGTCCTTTTGGCTCCTAGGCACTCCGGACAACCCAGCTCTAGCGAAGGCTGGCAACAGAAGCCCAGGGAAATTGCAAGGGGTGAGAAGACGAAGCGCTTTCCAAAATTATCAGTATAAGGCACGGGGCATGAAGAAAACCCTTCAGTAAAGCACTGATCGCCCCGGGGGGGAATTCGGTGATCACAGATCCAAGTTTGTTCTATTCATAAACTGCCTGTTGATGGCAATCCAATACAAACCCGACACAGAGCGCAGGGCAAACGCTGCCAGCACTAGGCAGGCCTTGCTGCTGCGGGCAGCTCGCTGCTTCTGCTCCATTGCAGGTTTGCTGCCCTTATTTGGTGGAGTTTCGGGCGCTAGCCCCTGCCAACAAACAGCTATTGCACAGGTTAGATATCGCATCTGGCGTGGCGCTCCGTTTCACAAAAAGCCAGTAAGACTGGCAAAGAAGAGAACGGGTTGACAAGATTTGAATGCCTTCCGGGAAAGGTGCTCCCGCTGTCCTTGTCGCTGATTTTCGAGAGGATGTGAAGTCTGACGCGGGGCTGGATTCCCCACCGCTCCCGCAACCCCTCCGATTCCAAGACCAGACCTCCCTTTCCCTGCCTTTGGCTGGAAAGCTTGGAGCGCACAAACCCTCTGCCGGAAGCCTCCTCAGTGGTCTCCAGGTGCCGGGTTTGGATACTCAGGGGCTTCCGCTGCTCCAAAACGCTGTCCTCCGTTTCAGCCGTAGTTGAGACTGCAAAGACAGCTCTTCACTGCAAGTCAGATCTGTTTCAGGACTGCTGGAAAGCCCTCAGAGGAACGTGAACTACCTAAGGGCAACCTCTTGCCCCTTCTGCAACTCCTCCACTGGCAGAGGGGCTGAGGAGACTAAGAAGAGCCAGAGTGCAGGGGTGACATTTCACGTCCAATGCCCCGGACCGCGGAGAGCTGGAAAAGCTCAAGTCTTGCCACATTTCCAAGGCAAATTGAGACTGGTCGATTTGCACGAGATTTTTGCTGCATACACGGTTCCACAAGAGACAGCAACTTTCGCGACTCCACGCGAACGAGGGAAAGCTGACGCGGGATGCAGCACACGTGGAAAGCGGCGGAATCAGCAGCACGACCGGAGCACGTGGCTCTGGGGCTGAAAGCCGGACTTCCGCAGGTCGTGGCTCCTGGAGAGGGCCAGGAGGGAGCAGGACGCTTGGTTCTGTGCAATCCACATGTACGTTAGCACGAGCCGAGGGGCGGCAAGCAGGAAAAGACTGAGCTCTGGGAATTTTATCCTGCTTTACCGAAAGCCCTGCTGAGCAAACACCAAGTTACTCTTACATAATCAACCATTACGGGTAAGGAGCCTGTAGCTAAGAGATAATACGCGTAAGGAGGATCACGCCTAATTCCTGACAGTCCTACGCTCTCCCGCCAAACCACTGCTCTTTTGATAAGGGCGTGAAATAGACTTGGAACTCCAAGTCCTGCTGTGATGCAGGGGATGAGGGGCTCCTCTCCAAAGAGACCTGGGCTCTGGGAGAAGGGCCTGCACTCGCCTGTGTGAAGCCCTACCGACTGGGCTTGGTTTGCATACAACTTTACATCCATTAACACTCGCATCACTCCACGCCCGGCTTTGGGACTGCCGAGAACAGGCAAGGGCTGGCAATCAAACAACTCTGGGATAAGCCAGCCCTTACCCGTGCTACGCTCCAGCACGGCAGTGGCACGAACCCGAGAACAAACGCTGCAGGAGCTGCAGGAGCAGCTGACACACTGCCTTAGCTATTCCCCAAGTTTACAGGCACAACGTGCTTCAAGCTGGCTGCCAACCTAAAACCGCCCTCGCTAAGCCCAACCGATTTAAGACAGCACAACTTCTATGTTAGGAAATGCTCCCTGTCAATACCCTGAGGAACAGCACAGGACGTTGGTGAGGACATCGCAGGGGATCGGCAGACTTGGGTCACCAGTTAGCGCTGGCCAAATCCCTTTATTTCTTAGCACTCTTGGTTTCTCTGTCGGAATAACAGGGAGGATGACATTCCTCGGACTATGCAGATCAGTAATCGTTCATTTACATGCTTCACAGGTATTCTGCAGGAGCTACTGACTCAAACACAGTTGTCCCTTCTCACTGGGCCACCGGCTAAATGCCAAGAGCTGGTACAAGAGAGGAACAAAAGCTTAGGCAGAGCACGAACAGCGAAGGGCTCTCCATCCACACCAAGGCCAGGATGGGTGTCTCCGAAGAGCTCTGCATCCACAACAAGGCCAGGATGGGTGTCTCCAAAGAGCTCTGCATCCACAAAGGGCCAGGATGGGTGTCTCCAAAGGGCTCTCCATCCACACAAGGCCAGGATGGGTGTCTCCAAAGGGCTCTCCATCCACACCAAGGCCAGGATGGGTGTCTCCGAGGGGCGCTAGGAGCAGCCCTGTCAGCGGGGTGAAATGCCTGGCTGTCATCGCCCGGCCTGGGAACCACCACGTGTTTCGGCACCTCTGGCCGGGCTCCAGAGGCCGCAGCAAACGGAGCAGCAGGACGAGCTCGCGTAGGAAAGCTGCGCCAAAGCTCTGCCAGGGATGGCGAGACAGGAGGGGTGCTTCAGGTGCTCCTGGCTGCAGCTGCCGCCCCACAGCCAGCAGAGCTGCCTCCAGAGGAGGGGTTTTGCCTCCCGGCCTGAGCCGCCCCCGAGCCCCGGCCGCGGGGTCGCTGCCAGGGCTGCTCTGCCCGTGCCCAAGCGCAGCTGGCGGCAGGAGGGAGCCAGACAAGGCCGCCCGCCAGCCCTCGCCCTCCCTCCCAGGATGACTTGGAGAGGGAATAAGCCGCTGAGGAGGGACGGGGGTGGGAGCGGGGCCGTGCTCTCACCTGCTTCACCTGCAGGTCCACCACCGTCTGGAAGACGTGCGCTACCAGCAGGGACACGCTGGCGATGAGCAGCGTCATGGCCAGGACCCCCACGGTGACGAGGCACAGGGACTTCATGGCTGCTGCTCCTGCTGCTCCTGCTGCTGCTGCTGCTGCCTGGAGGAAGGAGGGAAGGACGGAGGGAGGGAGGAAGGGCCGGCGGCCGGCACCGGCGGCGGGCTGCGGGCTGCGGGGGCGGGCGGCCGAGGCCACGCCTGCGGCGGCCCGGGAGGAGCCGCGCTGCCTCCCTGCGCCCCGCCCCGCCCGCCGCCCGCAGCCCGCCCTCCGTCCCTCCGTCCGTCCCTCCGTCCCCTCGCACGGTGCAGCCGCTGCTGGGAGCTGAGCGGACGGGCCTGGCCCAAGCCGGGCCCGGCCTGGCCCTGCCGGGGCGGCTGGAGGCCTTTCCTTCAGGAACGCCACCGCCCTGCAACGGTCGCTGCAGTCACGGTGTCACCAGGGGCCCTGTGCTTCGCTTCACAGCTGTCTGGAAAGCGAGAATCTTCGTGGTTCCACCCATGCAGTGGAAAAAAGAACGGAAAAGACCGTTCTGGCAGCTTGTTCTCATTTCGGTCCCTGCGCCGAAGCGGTGTTCTTAGCTCCCTTGCATCATCGTCTCTCCAGAAAGCAAGCGACAGGGTCAGTCACTAGGATCCGGTTTTGAAGGCTCATTTAAGTGCAGCAAAAAAATTCTCCCCAAGGAAAAAACCTTCCATGGGAACTCTCCCTCTGAAACCACAGACCTTCTCTTCACACCCTCCAATACTGGCCTTTGCTGGGGCCAGCTGTGGTGAGCGTTCTCACAAGCAGATGCCTCCTCCTGCAGCACAGGACCCCTATTTTCCACGGCTGCTGGAGCAGTGGAATGGAGACCTCCTTGTTGTCCCCCCTCCAGCAGTTTAGCTGCTCTGTGACTTCTGGTTTAGAGAGGACATCCCGATGCGTGCCCTCCCGCCTATGTAAGAAGCCGCCCAGGCCTTTTGTCTGACATTCTTTTCGCTAAACCCTGACAAGACCAAGCAACGATTTCTGCAGAACTTGGGGTTTGCTTCATGCCGTGGTTTTGTCTTTTCCTGAGAATCTACCCACACGATGCACAGAACCACACCGCTTCTCCACATGGATTTTCGAGATTCTCAGCATCAGTGATTTTCTATTTGAGCACATGATTTTACCTTTGGAAATCAAGAAACTGCTTCCTAGCAATGACGTTACGTCAAGCATTCCCGTGACGGTGACTCTCCGCGCCTCACAAGTGCGCTGCTGGCTCCGGGTGCAATCCCACGTCGGAATCGCCAGCCCCTGGGACAAGCAGAGACACGTCCTCCCGTCGCACAATCACAGTGATACCACGAGGGGAAAAGCCACAGCCCACCTTCAGGAAATGTGGCAATGTGCCTACCCCAAAGAAGTCTTCACGTCCTCATTCTTTTTCCTTCCTTACCCCCGTCCCTTAATGTTCCCTCTCCCTACTCCTTTCACTTTTCAACCGTTTAACTTCCCACTCCCAAGAATCTCCACCACTTCAAATGGCAGTATTTATGGAAGTTCATGACTGACTCTGGGCGGAAAGAGCAGAGAGGAGGGGCAGGATATTTTTCCTTGTCTCCTTGTATCCATGTCACTCCATGGATTTCTGGTCTTTGCCGCCCAGGACAGGAATCTTGCTTGTCCTCACTCCAGACTTTGGTGCTACCTCACCTGCCTCTGTTGACAGACCTGTTCACACCAGGTCTAACAGGATCCCAATCCTGCACCGTTTCCTTTGGGAGCTGTGACCTGGAGGCGTACCGAGACACGAGGCAGTCTTTCCAGAACCATGCGTTTGTAACTAGAAAAGTTAATTTACGTAATAAATACTCTACCAGTTTCTGTCTTGGCTAAAATGTCGGTAGACTTGTCCACTCATCGCCTTCTGCTGCGTCATGTTTGCAGTCTGCTTCCACCTCTGTATCTGTGCTGCTCTGTTTACTTCCATCGCCGTCACCGCGTTTCTGAATCCTGCCTCTGGAGCAGAAGAAAGTCAGAGGTAAATATTACAGGGACTGACATCTGGTAGTTATCAGGAAGGTGCTTTTATGAAGGTGGGGCCTCCGTCTCTTTTGCATACTGTTGGGAATGGAACCCCTGGCTGGCACTTCGCTCAGCCCAGCTCGTCAACCCTGCATCCAACACACCACAGGGAACTTGCAGCTCCCTGATTTTTCCAGTTTCCTGACAGCTCGCCACAAAGAGCCTCTGCTGGGCGGCTGCTTCAGAGCGTGGGCCAAGGAGGAGAGCGGAAGCAGCTCTGCATGCAGCACATGCCCAGCTCCAGAGGAGCAGCTCTTGGGAAACACCCCACTGCATCAGTAATCTACGGGGGAAAGGTCTGCAGAGGCTTTGCCCTTCTGCCTTTCACGCGCCGCTAATACACACGCTCGCCATCAATGAATGCACACATACTACGTACGCTGCTGGTACTGTATGCATAATTAATAAAATAATAATGTAATTATACCGATTTCAGCTGTGAGTTGAGAAATTTCTGACAGGTTTCTAAGTGGGTGGCGATCCAACTGCACTGCGCTCAGGCTTGCATTTATTCTTCCCACACAGTACAAATGAGCTGCTGGCAGGGAAGGAGCTCGCTGTCGGCCATGTCCAGGTTCAGCGGCCACCTCGGAGAGCTCTGCGAACCAAGCTGCTGCTTGTGTCGCTGCTCCGCTCTTGGCTCGTGTGTCACAGCCCTGCTGTCACCCACCGGGACTGGCCAGGCTGGCGTTTGCGTTTAGAACACTGCTCGACTTCTAGATTTGGGACAGTGGCTTCTTTGGAGAGGAGAGATTTGTCTAAGGGCTTGGCTTTGCCTCTGGGGGAGTTCTACAAGAACGGCAGCAAAAATGCTCTTCCTCCTGAAAGTGGGTCCTGCTTGTCTCTCGTGTCTTTGGTGCTCTCCAGCTACATAACCGCGGTCCCCAGGCAGTGCAAGCCACGCATGCGCACACATACCTCCGCAGGCACGTTGTAAGTGTGACACAGCTCAGGTAGCGCCTATCTATGATTCCCTGTAGCACCTTGTAGAATTACGCATACACAGCCACATTCCTCATAACTGGAGCGAGACCAAAGTTAGCCACTGCCGCCACTCACCCCCACCAGCTCCTTCTGGTTTGGTTTGCTGCTCCCCTGACTCATCAGCTGCTTCTGCACACAGAGCCTCATGACTGGGAGGTGGCGAACCGGCCACCTGCGTAGGAGGACGGAGCATTGCTTCAGGCCACCCTTCCCTTACTGCTCTTTTCACTCTTTCTCTCCTCGCTCAGATCCCGTCTCTTTCAAACTCCGCCATGAAGCTCCTCAGCGCCCGCCCTCTCTTCCCCGCTGTATCACCCACTGCCCCACGCTCCGTCCTCTTTACTCAGTCGCACGTCTCGTTTCCATCCCCCCCTAGATGATGCCAGAGCCCTCAGTGCTGAGCTGAACTCCCACTCTCAAGCTGAACGTGGCCAAGGAACCACGCTAGGGGATGGAGGAAGCATGTCGTGGGGTGGGAGAATGTCACTAGTGGCTGTGTAAGCCAGGCATCGCTCGCACTAAGCCGGAAAACTGGGATCTTGCTAGGAAAGGAAGGAGAGGAAGCTGCAGGGCACGCGCTGGGATGTACGGGAGGCTCTGGCAAGTGGCACTGTCTGGAGAACACAAAGGGCGTAACAGGTTGGCTGAGGACCTGGCTTGCAGTGCCAAGCCCATCTAATCAGCAAATCTCCTACTGTCAAAGTTTTACTACCTTAAATCAAGTTAGAGCTGCTAGACTGCGTCTTCCTCCAACGCAGATGGCAACAATCAAGAACGCTATCTTTCCAAGTGCTTGATCTTACACTTTTGTGCATCGAGTCCTACTCTCCACCTGGTTTCTTTCCCGAGGACGCCTCAGATCATCGGAGGAGTCATTACGGGTTGGAGAGCTTGAGCCCAGGGAGCCCGAGAGAACCTCTCCAAGCCTTCAGTTTTCTATGCAGTCCTGAAGCAGCCAGGACCGAGCAGGTTTGCTTGTTCTCCTGCGGCTGAGCACTGCAACGGGGAACACCCTCTGCGTGTCCAGGGCCAGGCACAAGTGCAGGAGCACCCGGGGAGGAACCGAGGGTGCAGCTGAGACGTGCCCGTGCTGTTCACAGCAGTAGAGTGAAGGAGAACCTGGCTGCGCTGATCCAGGAAGAGGCTGGAGGTGATTGAGCTCAGCAAGGACCCAGGCAGGTCTTGGGAGGACCTTGCACTCCTTCGCTCATCTCTCTCTCCTTCTGGCTAGTTCAGCCTTCCCTCCTGAAGCTCCAGCCGGAGTAGACCCACACCCATCAGAGTTAGCAGGGTTTGGACCTGAGTTCTTCCCTCTCGAATGCGTTAGTGGGAAAACAGCCAAAAGGAGCAAATCGCTTTTCTCAGCCCCTGGCTTGTAACCTAGTCCCTTGCCTGGCTCCTGAATGGCAGCCTCAGGTTGCCGTTCCTTTGCCATTGCCTCTCTCCCACCCTGAGACCTTGGAGCCTGAGCGCTCCTGCGTGTTTGCTCCTCAGCTTCGCCACCCGCCAGTGAACGCCCCCGTTTCACACAGCGCTGCTTTCACACAGGGCAAACAGCGGAGCTCGACTGCCACAGCACAGGCCAGATGTGCTGAGCCTTTTATTTCTGCTTTCTTAATAGAATCCTGGAATGATTTCGGTTGGAAAAGAGCTCACTGAGTCCTGCAAAAACTGCAAAACCAGTCCAGGATTGTGATCCCTCTTCCCTTCCTGCTCCTCAGCATTACAGCCAACAAAGCCTGAATCACCATGAATGTATCTCCTAAAAAAGCGTGGATTACAGGCTACAACTGTCAGTGGGACTTCAGGGCCCAGCTCCCACAGCAGTGGATGAAAACTCCGGCCCCGGGACCGAACTCTCTGGTTTCGCAGGAGCTTTGTACACAAAGCGCAAAGCAAATCACAAGGCAGTTTGTTCTGTCGTGCTGCCAAGTGCATCTGTTTGCTTCGGCATTTGCTGGCGTGAAGGGAGGGCTCAGAGAGAGACCGGTTACGTTTAGGGGCCCCACTTTGGATTCAGCCTGGCTGAGCACACTTTCAACAATCCCTCCCTAGTTTCACGTGGACTGTACTACAGCGGGCACATTTAAAAGTAGCAAAGCCGTGGCCCACGCTTCCCTGACCCATGAGTCATATTGGTGCCCCGACATTACAAAGGTGAAGGATGCTCCTCTGGAATATGACAGGACAGGCTCTGGGGGAGAGCATTTGACACACGTTGTTGCTCCATCCACCCTCAGCGCTCCGCGTCCTCCTTCTTTTGAAGTCAAAGACAAACTTTCTATACGCTTCCAAGGCACCGGGTGACTGGGTACTTTTTAAAGTCTCGCTGCAATGCTCTACGAGTCTTGTGTTTTAATTTTTTTGTAGCCTATGCTATGCAGCGGCCTGCGCCTGGGCGTTTGAGCGAGACCACAGACCTACAATCAGCGTCTGCTTTGACCGGAGCCCGTCTTATGTCACAGACTGCTGTCTTCCCCGGCTCCTGAGATAAACACAGGTATCGAAGGCTGCAATTAGATCATTTTGCTAGCCTGCATTCCATTATTACTTCCACAGGCAATCAACTGGCTCTAATTAGAAGCTGAAATGTGAGTATTTTCTCAGAGGCGGCAGCAGCGGAGCGAGAGCAGCACAGCTGAGCTCTCCAGAGTCTTACCACGCACAAGTCCTGCTGTCTCCATCCTTAGGTGCACCAAACTTGGTGGCAAAGAGGAGGAAAGAGACCAAAATGGCTCGTGTGGGCAGCCTCCTCCTGATTCCCAACCTCCGTTGCACTGAAACGCACGCTTGGGAGGCCCAGAAATACGGCCAGGATGCGTCACTCCTTCGCTAGCCCTACCCCTGGCTGCTCAGCGGCAGCCGTGAGTGAACAAGTGCTTTGTATGTCAGCCTTGATACAAACAGCTCGTGTCTCTCAGCTCGTACAAGGAGGCTGTGTGTGTGACAGCCCTCGCGTCCCGTCCCGGCGCAGGGCAACACTGGCTAAAGGCACAACAGGCACCAGCTTCCCTGGAAACGCGCCGGACGGCGGAGGTCTTAAGTGACCGGTGCAGGAGAAGGGTGGAGAAAATGCCGTTCAAAGAGCCCAGGCCGGGGAGCTAAAGAAACAAGGGTGCTCGTCAGGCCGGTGGGAGGCCTACGGCACCTCCTTCCTTGGGGTCTGGGATGCACCGTTCCCTTCGGCGGATGCACTCCATCTGCCAGCCCCACCGGAGGAGGTGCAGAGACGTGCTGCAGAAGGTCAGCGGCTCGGAACCGCTACCCCTCGGGCCACCTGCTCCACACGAAGCTTTGGCACCACGACGTGAGGAGCACCCGCGCTTGGCAGGATTTTATTCGAGTACAGTAAACAAAATCCACCAACTGTTGTGCCGGGCGGGCCGGCAGCCTCCCTCCAGGAGTACAGCTGTTCACAGCTGTTGAGGGCAGCGCTGTGTTCAGTTGTTTGCACCATCTCCTCGACACGAAAGTGGCACTGAGAAAAAACAATGTTGCAGGGGAAAGGCGAGGACGGAGCAAGGGATACTTTGGGGAAGCAAAAAAAGTCCCCCCCGCGGTTAGTTCTAGCATGTGACTTGGGTCTCGGGATGGAGACACCGCATCAAGTGCTGCTGCCTTGTTCAGTGCAAGTCATTGGCTCACATCTCGCCTCTTCCTCTAACACGACTGGGGGGGAAAGGGCTTTCTGCCTTCTCCTGTCATCAGACCAAAGCAGCACATGACTAAGTGACCAAGGACATCCTCCTTCGACATTTACCTCAGGAAAGAGGAACCTGCGGGAACAGTTTCAGAGCAGGGCGTGCGGATTTGATGGCAGCACAACTGTATTTCGAGGCACATGAAAGATTCTTGTTGCTGCCTTACTTGTATCCCTGGCTTCTTATTTGAGGGGGGAGAAATAAGTTACACCAAAGAAGATGCCGCCATGCAGCTCCGCAATCAAGCGTGAAGATGAACGCTGTGCCACCAGAGCTTACAGACCATTTGGGCCAACCCTTTCCCAGGAACGTTGTAAGGAGTCCTCCTATGACAAGCAGCCAGGCAACAAAGCAAAAATGGCAACTTCAGGCAACCGAGAGCTTCATTTTAAAGTAGATCGTGTGATCTATAAAACAATCTAATAGTTTGCGGCTTTCAGGAAAGCAGCCTCTAAACAAAGGGGACACGAACACCCATGTTCAGGAATTCTATAAAGGTCTGGCCTCAGCGTTCTGCTGAAGATGAAGAGTATTTTAACCTCGTGAGAATGAAATACTCGCACTCTGCAACATACGAAGAAATGTAGAAAAATATACAGCCGGGCTGGGGGTGAGAACAGCGCTCGTCTAAAGACAGCAACCTCGCTTAGAGGCCTCTCCGACTTATTCCTGTCTCACTCCTCTGCACGTCCTCGGCTCGTGTGGGACTCGGTTCAGATAAACCTCAGGCAAAGCTCAGCGAGCTCCTTCCTCGGGCAGGCAGATCGTTACGCCCGGCGCCGAACCCAAGGGAAGGTGTAAAAAAGCCCCAGTTCTATGAGCCTGGCGGTGACGCTGCTTACGTGGCTCTAAAGCTCCCTTCAGTTATGACCGAAAAGCTTCGTTGCACAGGAGATAAAACAGGACAGCTAGGCTGAAAGAACGCAGCTGAAAGAAGACGGTTCCCCGTGAAGCTTGCCGACACAGGTAACGCAGGGGAAGAAGAGCGTGAAATGCCACCGCGCTCCCCACCAGCTCCTTGCCGGGCGTCCTCTCAGAAGCTGTTCTCTCCCAGGAGCTAAACCCACCCATTTCTGGTATTTTCTCAGAATCAGGTGTTTTCTGTCTCCAGCTTAGAAGATGATCCCTTTCAGCTACCAACACAGATAGCCTGTTTTTTTATCACAAAACCCAAGCTTTTATTTGCTTTCTCGGTGCTTTCCGGACTTTGGACTCTGACAAATTTCTGTGTTAAAAGGTGTTTGAAAATAAATATTTGGATGTCTTTTATGCTGCATTTTTCTAAGGGCCTGGCGAGCTCGAGTCTACCCTGGGAGGTGGTAAAGAGCACCGGGCACCAGTCATGGAACGGCACACGGAATGCAAGTGTACTGGCTAGGGAAAAGGAGAATGGAGATCAACAAAATAGGAAGCGTGACTCACAAAGGCAGGGGCGAATAAAGGGAAAAAGCTGGTGAATAATGGCTCGTGGGAAACAAATCTAGGAGGAAAAGGAAAGTTGTTATTCCTTGATATTAGTGGCACAGTACCCAAGTTCAGAGGAAGCACGGGAACGCAGTAAGAGACTGGCCTGGGCAAGCAGTGAGCTCCACCTCAAACTGAAAGAGGAATTCCAAGGCGGATCACTATGGGAAAAGAGAAGGAATGGCATGAGACCTGTCAGACGTTTTGAGCGAGCTCAGCGAGGATGAAACTCGTTATAAAATGGAAAAATAGTAGAACAAACTCAGAATCACGAGCTGTTTCCTTGAAAATCCATGGAAAACCAGTGTACTTCCAAAGAATCTATTCAACTGGCAGATGACATCCAGTCAGAAAGCATGACCAAGAGGTTGAGGGGCTTCAGATGGATTCAAAATGATCCTGACATGTTGGACAAAACCTGGCAAATAAGGGAGTGCAAAACCAGGGCCAAACGACTCGTCCCATGCTGCACTTCCTAGCTGCACCAGTACCGACTGAGACAGGGGTACTGGGATACCGGGGCAGGATACACGGATCTGGATGGACTGCACATGTCAGCAGCGTCCTGGTTCTGCAAAAAAGGGAAGCGTCCTATCACGAGGAGAAAGCTGAACACGAGGTAACCCTCTGCACTTCTCGTCCCGGTAAGACCTCCGCTGGGTCTTGTTAAGATAAAAGTCTTTCTGAAGAGACTCCACACACCCTCTTGTCTTTTACAATTAATTTGTTGCCTGCAAAGAACGAAGCCCTTTACATATAGCCTGAGCTTTGCTGCCTTACAATACTTTGATTTTACTATTAGAATTATAAACATCTGAATTTGCACCTGGCAGAGTTGGGAACCTGTGCCTGCTGACAGGCGGAAAGATATCAGCCATCCACGTGCGCGTCGCGGGGAGGAGGATAAAAATGAATACATTCATGGATGATCTGCAGGCCAGCGGCAGCCTGCAGACACCAGGCCTAACCTGGGCTCCTCAAGTCCCTTTGAGCCTCTTGCCTTGGACGCTGTGGACACCAGGGCAGGCTCTGGTGGAGCCTGGCTTTCCTCCCCACGATTGTAAGCCCGTGCCATCTGCTGGCTACTGGGAAACGCTGCACGGAGAAGAGGGTCCCGTGTTCACAGCCGAGAACCTCCTGATGGATGTCGCAAAGGGACGGAACAGAAAGACAGTCGGGGTTATCACGGTTTCCCCCCGGAGCGTGAGGCACAAAGTATATGAAAACTTTGCCCTTCCCATTTCCCCCGCCCGCCGGGTGGGGACCCAACGCAGAAAGTGTCGAGCAACTGCCAAAAAACCTCCGTGGCAGCAGAGTCTGGAAGTTTAGATGTTAACCCGGCTTCTAGGGAGAGCTACTTTAGGCTAAGCTTTGCAAGCTAAGGTTAAGATATCTATGAGATGATGTTGTTCCTTTTCCCATCTCCTTTTAGCTCTGCCTTTGGGCACATCTTCTCACCGGGGACAGGAAGAAGAGACAAATAAAATACCCGGCTTCCACACTTGCTTCCACAGCTTCATCTGTGCTTCTCCCTTCTCACTGTGTTCCCTACTCGTTTTCCTCCACCCCACCGCGCCTCCTTATTTCCTACAGAGCTGTATTCCCAAGTGAATCCGACCATTTCCAGTTAAACTGTCCCTTTGGGGCCGCAACGACAAAACAACTCACTAGCAAACGGCTGGGTTAGAAAACAAGAATAGTAGAGAGGCTGTAAGCCTTCTGTCTGGTATTCTTCACACTACTGAAAACACAGTGCTGCTCAACACGATTGTACCTTATGGCTGCTACGAGGGGCAGCTACCGAAGCACACTTAGGCAGCACTAGGCTTGGTATCTGCCCTGTCAATAGGAAATGTGGTTAAGAGAGTCACTACACGTGATTCTGCATTTTTTAGGCATCACGGCAGCCCAAAGTTGTTGAGAGTAATCCGCCCGGCCGGAGACAACGACTGCTTGGTTCTTCACTCTACACTGTACACACACAAGGCTTATTTAAGAGCAGTAGTCTGCAACATCCTTAATCCAGCAACGGTGGATATCACGGGGTCAGACATGGGGCAGGCTCAAGAGCGCTCCGTCAAGAGCATCCCCGCCGCCGCCGGCAGAGCCAGAGCAGGGGGACGGATGCACCACGGGCATTTCTCGCTCGCTCCTGAGCTCCAGCGGAGGTTCCCTGGCACCACACTGGATAGCACAGCTTACAGGATACAGTTCCGAAGGTTCACCTGAGACAGCGCACCTCCTACTAACAGCTACGGCCGCAGAGGTGTTTGTAGGATTCTAACAGTAAATATCGGCCCTGCTGTTCTGGTTTCAAAAGGTGAAAAGGCGGCAGGTCAGAGGGTCCTGTCTTAGGCCAGTCAGCTGGCTGGTAACTCTGCAAAGTCACACGGAGCTTTTCCAGATATGGCCCAGCAACTGCCACCACATCACTGAACGAACGATGGTGCAACGAAGCCTCCGTGCTCGCAGAACGCTACCTTCCAAACTAAAGCCACACCCAAAATGACCGCACAAACAAACGGAAACCTTGAGTTAATCAGAAGCAGAGCTTGCCCCGGAGACTTTCAGCAACTCTCTCCTCGCCCCTTTGTTTTGCTGTCGCTTTGTTTGGTTCCAATGAAAGCTTTAAAAAACCCACAAGATACGTTTTGGGAGCATTTGTGTTAATCTGCTTTGGAAATTCTCTTAGGAGGCAGAGGTCTCCTCATTTCAAGAACTCCTGGGGAGGAAGGGATACCAAAAGCCAAGGGTAAGTTACCGTCTGCAGCCATCTGTGCGTTTGCTTCACAGCGGGAACCTCAGCCCTCAGCACCCTCTGAGCTCTTGGGCCGCGAAGCTTCTCACGTCTGTCCAGCATCTCTGCTTCTAACACTTGATAAGCCGTCAGCGACTCAGGAATTTCAGCCTTGATATTCGCCAAGAACCCTGTTGTAAAAAAAAGAAAGAGGAAATAAATGATAGACACCCCACGAGGAGTCCCAAAGCACAAATTCGCTGCTACCTGCACAGGGGATCGTTGTCACGGCCACGACTGAACCACCTAAAACCGCTTACACCCAGCACAAACCCACATGGCCTCGGAAAGGGCGAGCTCTGCCTCGCCTTTAGCCACCCACTCCTGTTTTCGCCCTCTGCTGGCACAAGTATTTGTGGGGACGAAAAGAAACATTTCCTTCATTTTCTGTGTCAGTTTTCTGCTGGATCAGTTACCCAGCCTGACCCACTTCAACGGTGCCAGGAAAGGAAAGGGCTGCGCAAAGCAGCAGCGAGGACAGGGGAGCTGAAGGCTCTGATAACCCTTCTCTGCAACGGTGTGGACTTAACGCTGGACTCAAATGCAGCCCTGCCGGGAGGGATGCAAATGATGAAGCCTTTTGAGGTCCTGCCACCCACTGCAAACAAGTAACCATCGATAAAGCTGGACCCCTTGCTCACAAAAACCTCCCTCGCCTCCGAAACGCAGCCGTTCCCCAGCAGATTACGAGGACGGCCCTGGTCTAGGAGACCACAGCACTCCATCTGCATCGCCGGATGCGGATGGCACCTGGAAGGGACCGGGCAAAGACAGCACGTGCCCTCTGGGGACTACGTAGGACTAGGGTAGGAATCTGGGATCTGGGTTACAGGGCTGTCCTGCCCTGCCTGGCTGGGCCGCAGGCTTGTCTCTGGTGGCACCCAGGTCCTCTGTGACTCCCTCTTCTTGTAACCCTTCAAATGCGTTCCAACAATTACCCTCTGCGTGCTTTGCTTTAGCATCTTCTGCAGATACTGGGTGAAAGGAGCCTGGCAACAGAGGGGACTTGGATGAGCGTGGAAGATGAATAGAACCAGAGGAGAGCTTTGCTGTTTCCTGGTTGATCAAAGCAGCACCCTGCCTTTCATCACGGGCATGTCTGTGTCTCCAAACTAAGCTGTTCCTTAAGGATGTAATAGTCACTTCTAAGCGTCCCTTCCTACGCTGTCTTATCAGATGTAATGAAGAACAGAAGCACTGGGGTGGGCAGCTCCAGACGCTGCCTCCTCATCTGTGCCGAGGGCCGGCAGAAGGATGCTCTTTCGGTGTAATGACACAACCGCTAACGATTTCTGTCTGCTCTGCTCCGGGGAGGTGACGGGGAATTCTGAGCTGCAGCACACGCAGGCTACCCAGAGAACAGCGGCAGGCAGCTGCCCCGACCGATAATCCCGCTGAGCGGGGCGCTGCACGAGCACAGAGCGTGGGACGGAAGGCTGCATAAAAGGAATATAAGGAAACAGCAAGAATGTCGTCAACTAGGCAAAGAGTGTCCGTAGTTATTACAGCCAAGTGTCTAAGTGGCAAGTCTAAGCTGCACCTTGAACCGCGGACGGTGGTAAAAGAGAGCACATCCCAAAGCCACATGTGCTGAGAAAGTGCCCAGGCAGGTCCCGGCTTCTCAGCTCTTTTCCTTCACTCCGCGATTGAGCAGAAGATCTGAGCAGGGCACGTTTAGCACATGCCCGAGCGCATCCCACACGCCAAAGTACCAAAATAGATACTTTTTACTTCAGCACCAGCTCAGCACTTTGTGGGAGGAGGGCTTCAGCGGAGGTGTCTTAGCTGCCGTGGTAAGCAAAGAAAGGAAAAATATTTCGATCACGAATTCCGCGTGTTTGCGGAGGCCACCATATACCACACCAGCCAGGGAACGGCACACTTGTGCCTCTATAAATTCGAGTGACATTTACTGCCCTGTTAAGCCGAGGCAGCGCCGCTCTAAGTGACGCCGAAAGATCAAGACGTTCGCACGCTGGGAACAGACTTAGCGGGACATCCACTTAGCCATCGTCTTTTCTAATGAGATAGCGGCTGAAATCTCATCGGGGGCTTTGGGAGTCAAGTCATGACAACACCTTTGTTCAGACAGAGAACGGATTGGACAAAGGCAGCGGTCAAAACCGAACGGAGCTGCCTTCCCGGACTCTTGCTCTGGTGTTAATCTCTGGCGTTAATCGCCTACACGGATAACCATGTCTCCAGTCTGTCGCTCCAGAATTCCCAGCTCCAAAGACAAAGCCGTAAGCGGCGCTTACTGCATTTCTCGGGTTCCTGGGAGGAGTTTTCTGTCCAGCCTTTCAGTTCTGAAATAAAACTGGACACCGCCACTCCCAGAGGAAAGCTGGGGAGTAAAAACGAAGGTAAAAGAGACGAGACATCAGACGTCCCCTGCACTAATGGACTCTGAAGTCCTGGTAGCTGAGAAGCTTCCCGAGCGGCACAGGGACGCAGGCGAGAGGGACCACGGTCAGAAATCCAATTGCAGTCATGAGAGCCTGCTGCGGAGGTTACAAAAAGAGTGGTGAATTCAGCTCCCTCCTGGGGGTGCCAGAGAAAGCCTGCACTGCCGCCAGGACAGCGATACGAGCACACGCAGCTCCGCGCCGCTCTGCACCCTGCTTAGGGCAGAGCACACGCATCTCCGGGCAGCGGGACGGCTGCAGCCAAACCGCCCGGAGCTCTGCGGGTTCTGCAAGAGGAGGACAGGCCCTTCAGCATTCCCCGCTCCTGCCTGTCACCTCCCTTCTTTTGCGCTGGGTCTGCGCTTTAAAGCCCTTGCGCAGAGTGCCCGGCTACGGGGAGAAAATGGGGAAAAGTAAAGGGGGGAAAAGGTGCTGCCAGAAAAGGGGCTGGGGAAGAGAGCGCGTTCCACTCCTTCCCCCCTGAGTCCGGGCCATCTCGTTCCGCCCTGCCTCCCCCGGGGGCGGCCCGACGGCCCCGCCGAGGAGGAGCCGCCCCGGGCCGCGGAGCGGGGGGGACGCGGCTCCTCCCCGGGGCCCGGCCCGCCTTAAAAGTGCGCGGCGCGGGCGGCGGGCCCCGGTGGCAGCGCCCGGCCATGGCCCGCGACCGCGG